>JADLZK010013049.1:0-270157 GCA_015847255.1 Hyparrhenia diplandra
AAATAAAATACAAGATACTACAAGTGGAATTTATTAGTGATAAATGCATATGAGTATAAAAGGTTTAATTTTACTCCCTTTATGATAGTAAGTTGACGGGAAAAAAATATGTCGTTGGTTACCGTCAACAAACTCCCCAAGCTTACCCTTTTGGCGTCCTCGATAAAAAAGAGATAAGTACTTGGTTGTTGATCGGGAGTTGCTACTATGCCGATTACGTTTTACCGGTGCGGGGGTTATAATAAGACTTTCTACTAGAGTTTGAATAAAATGGCACATCTTTTTTTTTTCCACCCTTTATTACCTTTCATCGTAGCGGGGCTTTCGGCTTTTCTCAAAGCCTTGGGCGGTTGTCGATAGAACGGTTATAACAGAGGTGCTTATCATTCATCCTTTTTGATCCACTTTTTATCCGGGTTTTTATTTAGATAAAATATATATATATATATATATATATAGGGAAAGTATAGATGTAGCTAGCTACAAAATATCAAATTCTGTAGCCAGGTCGGTCCATGCACCCAACCGGTTTGTCCGGTTACTGGTTTTCAAGCTGACAAATGGAGCTGCATGCGTGCATGCACATCAACATTAATTAGGTTCATTTACTATCCTGCTAGAAATCAGAGTTTGACCTTCCATGACTGTGCACGCATGTATGTTCCTATTATAGTAACTAGGCTGCTTCTTTTACGATTGTATATTTAGACTTCCGCAAAAATCTTTACGATAATATATTTACTAGACTACCACGAATATAGTAATCTTTACTTGACTTTTATGGTAATTTTTACTAGATCTCGACCGTAATATTTACTACATTTTTGCATGATTATTTACTAGAATCTATTTAGTAGTAGTTCTGTTGCTGAATTATTTACTAGAATGTATACTACATTCAAATATTAAAATATATAGCAGTACTATAGCTGAGGTTCGACAAGTAATACAAGGCAAATAGCAGAGAACCATGACAAATATACATGCGGCAAAAATAATCGAGCTACAGGTTCATAATCTAACATCGCACGCTGATTGGTTTACATCCAGAATTTGAGTGAAAATAAGGTGCTCTAAATAATTTAGACAGTCTCCCAGTCTCCATGGCTTTCATCAGACACTAATATTGAATTGATATCGCTCGAGAACACTGTGTACTTGTGCAGTTTGGAGACCCAAGGCTGCAAAAAGGAAGAAATCAATTTTCAACCATAGAAGGATCAACGACCATCATTTGAGTAGATAAACATGAAGATGAAATCCCAATGCATCATGCCATCTTGTCTGATCAGATAAATAAATAAGCCTTAGAAGAACATAACTCAATATTTACGAGAATTATTTTTATTATATTACCCAAACCTAACTTACTCTGATACTTAAAAGATATGTGTACAATGAATGTAAATATTTCCAAGAATACTATGAATATTTTGCAATTGGAATAGTCACGAGAATTTTGTATTGTCTTATTCTGACATAGCTAAGTGATATTTAGGAGAATCATGTACTATGAATATAAGCATCTACAACAATACTACAAATATTTATACTACTAATATTTACGAGAATTTGCACTAATATTTACAAGAACTTTCTATATTATATTACCTTAACATAGGTACACTTATATTTACAAGAAATGTGTACAATGAATGTAAGTATTTACAAGAATACTATGAACATTTTGTATTATGATTGTGACAAAATTAATAAGAACGATCAAATTTACCAACAGTGTAAGATGCATTGTAGTTCAAAACTCCCATAGGACAGCAATGCTTATCCTGAGATTGATGTGTATGATTTATTGGATACAAAAAAAGTATGATTATTTTGTAGTAGAAAATTAGATATTTTACTAAACAAGGGATGGCATTCAATTATTTAGACACCTACAAATTGGGTTGACAACACAGGAACACGGTCACTACCAAAATTTGCTAGAATCATACTAGAAACACATGTAGACTAGTTTGAGATAACTAATTAGATCAACATCATGCATGCAGCCTAATTTGAGATGCCTAATAATGAGATCAAACGTGTGTGCAGGGAAGACAAAATATGCATGGATGAGATAAATCATCTCAATAGCCTATCTCTGCTAGCCTGATGGGGATGTGCAGGAAAAACACTAGCAGACACTAGCAGGCTTATAAAATAGTTACAAAAATTTGAACGAAGCTATTTTTGACAAAGTAGTTAGAATGAAGAGTCAAATTTACCATGAAATAATTGCGAGAGTTTGGATGACTCAGACTGATAATTAGAATGGGGAGTAACCACAATTGATGTCAAGTTGTTTTCAGAAACTGGTTACCATAATAATAACAGTACCATTTTACATGGTTACGAGAATTGAAAGGCTCGATAGCGTAGGTGGTACAATTTGGGTATACTGGGCAAGAGATGAATTCAACCACATGTACGGAGATATCATAATCAGTACTTAACTAAGATATACCTCACTGCTCCATTTGGGAAATCGGGAACCAATCTCACTGAATGAATGCAAGGATATGTTTACGATAATGTTCTGTAGAATACACAAGATAAATGGTATGCCTTTACCATAATTTTAGCACAAGCAGTAAGCATATGGATCTTTTTCTAACACAAGCAGTAAGCAAGCCATGGAATATACTTGAATATATCATTGCAAAAAAAATAGGATGCCAATTGAAATCTCTTTGCTCCCATTATTGGGGTTCACAACAGTAATCGGCAGTCCGGCCTGAAAATTATAAATCAAACTGTACCGCGAGACTCTAGTACAGACCAAAAGCAAAATGATTCCATGCTTATCGAGGGATGCGGATTTGGACGGGCTCACCTCGAGATACTCTGACCGATGAACGAGTGTTGTCGTGAGGGCCATATGCAACGGGTGAGTTGCACGGCCGCCGGAACACGAGGAGAAGCCGCGCGCTGCCGATCTGGGAAAGGGCCGTGCCGTGCCGCGCCGCTGTCGGCAGCCAGGGCAGGAGTGCAGTGGACGCCGTCACCACTGTTGGGAGAGACAAGGGACGCGCTGCCATCACCGGGGAAGAAGCTGTTGTGCAAGGTGTGGCCGGGGGGCGCAGAGCGAGCCACGACGTCGCCGGCAGCAGCATCCGCCACTGGTTGGGATGGCTAGCCACGCGCGGCCGGGGCTGCCGTGCCGCCGCGCTAGTGGGGACGCAGATCTGAGCGAGGTGGAGGTCCGGCCGCCGTCGCCGCCAGGATGGCGGAAGGGCCGCCACAGCATAGAGGTGCCGCTTCGACGGAGAGAGGTGGCCGGCCGGGGCAGCGGCATGCCGAACAGGGTGGCGTCGCCCCGGCATCGCCGCCGTTCCGGGAGGGGTGGGTGGGGAGCGAGCGGCGTGCTCGGTGGGTGGGAGCGGACGTGGGGGAGGTGTCGGGGGATGGGGGAGAAATTAGCGTGATTTTGGATTGTGTGGACCGTAGAAATAAATACAGTTATTATTAGACTGTGGGACCGATCGGAGAGGGGCTCTTGGGTGCGGGAGGGAGGCGCATGCGGGCGATTTTGGCTGGGTCGGACGGCCTGGCTACAGAATATTTGATTCTGTAGCTAGCTACAATGTAATAGCTCTATATATATATATATATAGGGTAAATTTTTCCTACACCCAAGAGTAAGAACACTCACCTCTCACGGTACACAAATACACCTGTCTTCTCACGTTTGATCGGTGGCAGGTTGCTTAACAGGTTAACAACTAGACCCGTTTAGGAAGTACGATCCTAAAATCTAGGATGCTACGCATTCCTCTCTCCTCTCTTTCTCTCCGGATTTCTCTTTTCCTATTTCTAGATCTCACATGTTGTGGCGGCGGCACCCCACCCCGGTGGATTGGACTGGACGGCTAGGAGCGGGGCGGGCGCACAGGGCCGCGAGCACGCCGAAGTCCATGCTTCACCTCCGCCGGGCGGCTCCACGCCGAGTCCACGCGCCGCCCCGTCGGTTGAGATCCGACGCTCTGCGTCACCCACGCCCATGTGCCCGCCCTTCGCCGAGCGGCTCCGCCGGAGTCCAGCGTCACCGCCAATCGAGTTCCCGGCCACGCACAATGCTGCCGGTGGGTTCTTTGTGTGTAGTGGCCACGGCCAGCACCTCCAGCCGCGGAGCGGCGTAGGAAGGTCGCGCCGCCGGGAGCACCGTGTCTGTGGGGTGTGTCTGTGCCATCGTCGGGCCTCGGGAGGCGGTGTGTTAGCAGCTCGGTGCTCGGAAGACAATGAAGCCCAGCCCCTGAGCGGCCCAAGTCCACAAGGCCCGCCAAGACCAATGCGAGGTACTGAACCGGGGCGGGCCAAGTGAGGCGCTTGCATCATAAACCCGAATTTGAGCCTGTAATATCTAGACCCTCGTTGGCACGGGAGAGGCATCGTTCATTTGACAACAAACACTCTACTTGTAATCTTTCCTCCGAACTCGAATCAATCTATCCGTTCGTGCCCGTTCCTCCAGATTCTTCCTACTTCTCCCCAATTCCTCTTAATCTCTAGTACCGATTACCTCACAAGTGGCATCGGAGACACCGGTCCTCGGATCTCTCCTTCCTCCTTCCCCTTTTCTCCTTTTTTCCGTGTTGATTCCGTGATTTCATCGACCGCTCGCACTCAATCGGGTTCGGTTGGTCGAGAATTGATTCAAGGTGCGTGAATTTGCGGCTTGGATCGATTTTCCGTAATTCCTTCGTGGTCGCGGTTTGTGGAGGATTCATCACTTTGGATCGGTTCACGCCGTCTCAACACCATCACTTCACTTTCGGCGCCAAAAAGCGGTTGGGCGCCATGGATCCCAATTACAAGCTCCTCCTCGATGAGATGGTGAAGCGATTTGGTGGCGTCGGCAAGCTCTGGGCGGGATGGACCGCAAGCTCGACACCAGCGCCAAGGAGGCGTCCGCTTCGCCTCGGCGTCACGGAGTCGAAGTCAAGGTGCTTTCGGCGATTGGCGAAATTTTGGGCGGGAAGTTCGATGACCTACATGCGCGGATGCGGGCAAGTTGTCCACCCTAAAGCCGGGAGGTCGGGAAGATTTTCGCGGTACATGGGCGTCTCACGATGGAGGGACCGTCTACTTCCTCGGGCGTGTTCGCGGCAAAGCCCGAAGGCAAGTCTTCCTCCGCGCTGCGTCGCCCGCGGGAGCCGTTCTTCATCTGCGCCCCGCGACACCGCCGAAGTCCGCCGTCGCCGTCGCCATCCCGCCACCGCCCCGTCGCCGACTTCAAGGTCGCCCGCGCCCATCTCGCGGGATTCGCAGCCTAAACCGCCCAATGGGCACCACGTCGGCGAGGGTGGCTACGGAGTGGTGACAACTCTGTGGCCACCACAGTCTCAGGGTATGTCCTCTGGCAATCCCCCTCCTCTTCAGTATCCTATCCCTCCACCGCGTCCTCCACCACCACTTAACCAGCATAGACATTGGGAGTCTGGGTCTCAGGGAGGAGTCGGGGGTGGTCCATAAGGAAGCTTCAAAGTTTGATTTCCCTAAGTTTGAGGGGGATCACCCAAAACTATGGATGAAACATGCATTTTGCACTATTTTAAGCCGTACAAAGTTGAGTCCGAGGTGCGGGTAGAAGCGCCGCTATGCATTTCACCGGCAAGGCTAAGCGTTGGCTATCATCGGTGGAGGATCAACTTGATTCTCGTCGTGGGAGGAATTTTGCTCTCTGTTGATGAACCGCTTTGCACGCGATGAGCATGAGTTATTGTTCGTCGGTTTTTCGGTGCGTCATACCGGTCTCGTTAAGGATTACATAGAAGAGTTTGTAGGTCTTGTGGATGACCTCAATGCTTACTCTAAGCAGTCCGACCCCCAATACTATGTGCAGCGTTTCATTGAGGGTTTACGGGAGGATATTCAATCTGTGCTTATTATGCATCGCCCTTCTACTTTGGACTCTGCCTGCGTGCTTGCTCAATTGCAGGAAGACACGGCGGGCTCT
Source organism: Hyparrhenia diplandra (assembly GCA_015847255.1). Classification (NCBI taxonomy): domain Eukaryota; kingdom Viridiplantae; phylum Streptophyta; class Magnoliopsida; order Poales; family Poaceae; genus Hyparrhenia; species Hyparrhenia diplandra. The sequence goes on from JADLZK010013049.1 coordinate 5,960, forward strand.
GCTAAGAAGCAACCTCGGCGTTGGGATTCAAATCTGAAGACGGGTTGGCCAAATTCCCATCATCTGCCTCCACCTCCAGCAAAAGCTATTGAATCCGACAACAAGCGTATTGCAGGATTTCCTGTACAGTCGGCTGAAGACAAGTTCCGGGCATTGCGCGCGTCACGCCGTGCTCAAGGTCTCTGCGTCCGCTGCGGGGTCAAGTGGTCGGGGATCCGCGGATGTCGCGTAAGCTGTCCAACTTCATATTGTGCAGGAATTGATGGAGGTATTTCCTGATGATGAGCAAGATGAGGATCCGGTACCAAGCGAACCGAAGCCCAAATTATGATGCATGTCTCTCGCTGGCTGCGATGTCCGGGCAAAGACATCTCTCAAGACTCTCTGTTTGCAAGGGCTGCTGCAAGGCAACACCGTATCTATTCTGATCGACTCCGGGAGTTCACATACTTTCATTGCTGCCAGTATTGCTTCATCTCTGGTCGGGGTCACTTCTATGGAGGTGCCACTGTCAGTTCAGGTTGCTAGTGGCAAAGCTATTGTCTGTGATACTCACATTCCAGCTGCAGTCGGTCATCTCAGGGTTGTGAATTTGTTACTGACCTCAAGGTACTGTCTCTCTCTGTTTATGATATGATCTTGGGCATCGATTGGCTGTCCAGTTTTAGCCCCATGTATGTTGATTGGGCGCACCGATGGATTGCTATCCCCTACCAAGGCTCTATGGCAGTTCTGCTTGGTGATGTTTCTGAGTTACCGGTGGGTTCAGTGGTTCAGCTATCTCTGATTCAGGAATCTGATCAACAGGATCAGCAGTGTGCTCCCTCGCCTGTACTTCAGTCCTTGCTCTACGAGTTTGCTCCTCTCTTTGAGCCACCTACAGGTCTTCCTCCTCGCCGCACGTGTGATCATTCGATTCCACTTTGCTTCGGTCTGCGGCGCCAGTGTTTGTACGACCATATCGTTATGCTCCAGCTTTGAAGACCGAAATTGAACGCCAAGTCCAAGATATGCTGCAGCAAGGACTGATTCAACCGAGCTCCAGTTCATTTGCGTCCCCTGTTTTACTTGTCAAGAAGAAGGACAATAGCTGGCGTTTCTGCGTGGATTATCGCCCGGTGAACGCGATCACAGAAAAAGGCAAGTTTCTGTCCCGGTGATTGAGGAGTTACTCGACGAAGCTATGCGGTGCTCGTTTCTTCTCCACTTTGGACCTCCAAGCCGGATTTCACCAAATTCGCATGAAAGAAGGTGAAGAATTCAAGGCTAGCGTTTCAAACGCATTTCGGGCAATTCGAATTTCGGGTGATGTCCTTCGGCCTCACAGGCGCTCCTGGTACCTTTCAAGGCGCCATGAACTTGACTCTAGCAGCACTGGACTCGCTTAAGTTCATTTTGGTTTTCTTCGATGATATATTGATCTCTGGCCGTACTATGGAAGAACATCTAGACCATTTTGCGCTTGGTGTTTTGATTCTGCCGTCTGGCCGACAATTGAAGGCGAAGAGGTCTAAATGCACATTTGCACAAACGGAGTTGGCTTATCTCGGGGCATATTATCGGTGCCAGCGGTGTGGCAACCGACCCGGCAAAGTTACGCCGATTAATGTCGACTTGGCCAACACCATCATCTGTCAAGGAACTCGGTCTTTCCTCGGCCTTGCCGGGTACTACCGACGATTTGTTCGACATTTCGGCATTATCTCTCGCCCTCGACCAATTTGCTTAAGAAACATGTTCTCTTTGTGTGGACTGTCGAGCACGAGGCTTCTTTCATCGCACTCAAATCGCACTCTGCCGGGGCTCGGTGCTTGCATTGCCGGATTTTTCTCGACCTTTTGCCATCGGGACCGATGCGTCGATCCGGGCATTGGGGGCGGTGTTAATGCAGCATGGACACCCCTAGCATTCTGCGGCAAGGCATTGGGTCGAAGTCAAGAGGATTGTCCACTTACGAAAAAAAAGAATTCATGGCAATCTTGATGGCGGTCGCGGATGTGGCGTCCTTATTTCTGATTTCATGAATTCATTATCTACACCGATCAACGCAGTTTGACACAAATTGGGGATCAACGCAGACGCATACGACGGCAACAACGGGTGTTCACCAAACTCTTGGGTCTTGATGCCGGGTGATTTACGGTCAGGTGCATCCAATCGGGCGGTGATCGCGGTATCCGCCATCCATCTCCCCATTTCGGTCTTTGCCAGTATCATCATGGTTCCTACGGGTGACGCCGGTGTTGGATAGTTATCGGAAGGATTGGTGGCCTTACGGATGCTTTTCTAAGGCTGGCTCACGGATCGAGTCGGTTCCTCACTTCACTCTTTCCCGGGGCCTCCTCGGGTACAAGGACCGGATTTGGGTTGGCTCGACTCGACCTGCGCGCCCGCCCTCATCGCCACATTTCACGGGCGCGTGGGCAGGACATTCTGGCGTTCCCGTTTCTTATCGCCGTCTCAAGCAATGCTTCGCCTGGCGGGGCATGAAAGCAGAGGTGCGTGAATTTGTGCAGAGTTGTACTGTGTGCCAACAGTCCAAGCCCGACCGTGCTCGTTCTCCTGGACTGCTGCAGCCTCTACCGGTGCCCGATTCAGCATGGTCTGTGATTTCTCTGGATTTCGTGGGAGGACTGCCGCCATCTGACTCCTACAATTGCATCCTTGTAGTCGTTGATATGCTGACGAAGTATGGGCATTTCATTCCTTTGCGTCACCCATACACGTACGTCCATTGCTCAAGCCTTCTTTCGACGATATATCGGCAAAGCATGGCCTTCCCGCCTCTATTATTTTTCGATCGGGATACTATCTTTACCGGCGATGTATGCGGTGCGGAAGTGTTCAAGTTAGCAGATGTTACTCTGTGCAAAACTTCAGCGTATCATCCGGAATCCGATGGGCAGACAGAGCGTCTTAATCAGTGCCTGGAGACCTATTTGCGCTGTTATGTTCACGCTTGTCCGAAGAAGTGGAGTCAGTGGTTGCCGTCAGCTGAGTTTTGGTATAACACTTCGGTTCATTCAGCAATCGGTCGCTCCCCATTTGAGGCCCTGTTCGGTTATGCTCCACGGCACCTGGCTGTTAATCCTGCACTGGCTTCTAATCCAGCAGTATTGACTTGGGCTTCTGACCGCCGCTTCATGGATGAGCTACTTCAGCAACATCTTCATCGTGCAAAGGAGAGAATGAAGAAGCAAGCCGATAAGCATCGCTCTGAACGGTCATTTGCAGTTGGCGACATGGTCTTTCTCAAGATCGGGCCGTCGCGTCGCAGACCTCGTTGGCTCCGCGATCTCATCAAAAGTTGGCTTTCCGTTATTTTGGTCCTTACAAAGTGGTTGATACGATTGGGTCTGTCGCATACAAGTTGGAGTTGCCTGCTCATTCGTCCATTCATCCCGTATTTCACGTCTCTCAGTTGAAGCGTGCTGTGGGTAATCACCAGGTAACACCTATGCTCCCATCCGACTTCTCTTTCCACCTGGCTCCTGAGCAGATTCTCCAGTCAAGGATGGTGTCTCGCGGCACTTATCAAGTCAAGCAGGTTCTGATTAAGTGGAACAACCTGCCACTCTCTCTTGCAACCTGGGAGGACTATGAAGCATTGCGCCAGGAGTTCCCCCGCTCGGCTGCTTGGGGTCAAGCAGCGGCCAAACGGGGAGGGGATGTTAGCAGCTCTGGTGCTCTGGAAGACAATGAAGCCCAGCCTGCTGAGCGGCCCAAGTCCACAAGGCCCGCCAAGACCAATGCGAGGTACCTGGGAACCGACTGGGCCAAGTGAGGCGCTTGCATGCGCAAACCCGAGGCTGAGCCTCTGTAATATCTAGACCCCGGCTGTGCACGGGAGAGGCATCGTTCATTTGACAACAAACACTCTACTTGTAATCTTTCCTCTGAACTCCAATCAATCTATCTGTTCGTCGCCGTTCCTCCAGTTCTTCCTACTTCTCCCCCAATTCCTCTTAATCTCTAGTACCAGTACCTCACACAGTGCGGCACGGAAGGCCTACGGGGGCTGCGTCTCGGACTCTCGGCTCAGGTGAGCAGGGTGGCCGCCGTCTCGGCTGCATGGCAGAGGCGCAGGTTTGATCTTTAACGCCACTAGTATCCGCTGATTATTTTTAGATTAGTTGTTTTGAATTATAATGTCAGTTGATCGCGTCTGTAGTATCTGCTGATACTTTTTCAGATTCTAGTATCTGCTGATACTTTTTCAGATTACTTGTTTCATAATGTAAGTTGATCGCCGAGTAGTATTGCGGCAGCGGCGTGGTACCAATCTGCTTTATCAATTAGCGTACAGGCAACTCAATTAATTGAATTGTGTGTGCACTCCACTATTTGGGTCTGAGATCAATGGTCATGCAATGATACTTGCATATACGCAGGGTATGCGGTGGATCATCGGTGACGCCGACAAGACGTTCCGCGGCGGCCGCCTGGGCGCGTAAGCCTCTCCACCTCTGCCTTGCAATTGGTACATATAAATACTCATATCTTGATTATACTTTTCTGATCTTAATACAAATCACCACCACGGACTACAGGTTCCCTGGTTTCATCACCAGCGTAAGTTGCACAGTACCATGAATTTTGTGTCTGGCCGGAGACGAGTCGAAGCCAAGCAACGGCAAGATGGAGGAGGTTAGGATCGGAGATGCATGGCAGCAATTAGTCAGAGTAAGAGGACAGATTTCCTCTCAGCGGCAAACATATAGAAACAAAAGGCGCATCTTTGTGAAATTACTAACAAAAGTATGCACAAATACTTGTTTCTGAAAAGTATGTAGGGATACTCAATTCTGAAAAGTATGTATATACTTCATTATGAAAAGTATGTACGTATACGTCATTGTAAAACGTGTACACATAAACCGTTCTACAAAATATTTACGTGTATTAGTATTGCATCATACTCGCTTTTTCCCTAAAAAAGAATTTTTCATACTTTTTTGTGAAAGTATTAGTTCATACTACTGTTTGTATATACAATAGTTTATATTAAGTGGCCATGTGTACATATCTGTGCTACCGAGACATATACAACAGAACTACAATACTTTAGACATACTTGTGAAATACCACGTATGCACATATACTCCTTTTATTTATCCATACTCATTTCACTTTCAAGGAATAATCACGTATATTGTTGTCAAAGAGAAGCACTAGTATAGTAGCATGCATGCGCAATTGCTGGCCTGACCTCCAACCGAATGCATGCACCGTACGGGAGGCAATTTTAAATCACGTGTTTGACGGAAGTGACAGCGGGTCTGGCTACATCAACCCGTTAGTGCTAACTGGCTGCGGCAGCTCTTCATGTTGCCGGTGGGTGTAGATCTTTCACGGGTGTATAGAAAGTGCACCCTATATATATATATATATATATATATATATTATTTATTTTTTTTCTTTTTAGAAAGTATGGGCTTTATTGCTATATCATTTTTTTTGGAGAGGTGGGCTCTGCTCGCCCTAGACTTTTGTCTTTTATTTCCTCTCTTTTCTTTTTTCTCTCTTTTTTTTTTTTTTTTTTTTTTTTTTAGAGATGTGGGCTCTACTCGCCCTCGGACACTTGTCCATTTTTCATCTTTTTTTTTTTTTTTAGCATAGCCCATATCATTTCTCTTTTCTTTTCAAAGTAGATTCCCGGATGTCAAGTTTCTCTTTTGGGACGAAGTCATAGCAAATCCATTTGTACCATATCATACTTGGCAACAACTTAGATTTGGATAGAGCCTATGCAACCCACATGAATCAGGTTTTTCAGGATGAGTTTTTAGAATTAGCCATTAAACCCAAACTTTAGAGAAATTCGAATTATAAACTAGGCACAGGCAAAGCATAAGACAGAGCAACTATTCATCATTTCAACAAGGGACTGAGACTAAACATTTTTATAACTCATATATAGGAATGAAGTTTGTCTTTTTAGCGTAACTCAACATTTCATAAGATAGAGAATATGATCAAAATGTGAGATACAAGTTACCTTTCTTGGAGTCCTCCCCAAGCTAGCCTTTTGCTTACCTTTTATGGTTCTCGCTTAGCTTGAGCACGCAATGATCCCGAGTTGTACACGGGTGGCGTGGTTAGAGGCTCCCCCAAGCTTGTCTTTTGATGTCATCAAAGTAATGGGACAAACTCTTGGGGTTGAAAGTTTTATCTCCTCTCTTCTTCTTCTCTTCTCTACCCTCTCTTTTTATTATTATTATTATTATTATTATTATTATTATTATTATTATTATTATTATTATTATTATTATTATTTTATTTTTTTTTTTCTTGTTAACCCTGTTGTCATCTTTCAAGACTTACCCTTATGGATTTTGATAAATTCTGCAGGGGGTTAGTCCATATGATCGACCAAAATCTACACTAGCAATTTTAGGTTCAATAACCGGACTTCGACTCCATGTCTAATCGATCAAGGTAGACTTTTTGACCTAAGCACCATGCTCAATTCAAAACGCCTATGGAAGTGTGATCATCACACGTATAACCAAAACTTCCAAACCAAGACATGCCAAAATAGAAAGAGGAAGCATGCATTGATAAACAAGATTCTTCCAACGAGGGGGTAAACAATTTTATTTTTATTTATTATTTTTATTGTAAGCATCATGGAGTTATTCTTTGGGAGATTATTATTGTAAAATAAAAAAGATAACTACCGATTTACCTTCGGCAAGGGCTCACCTTTTAAAGTCCGATGAGCAGGATTCTTCTCCATTCATTTAGTGCTTGACGGAGTGTTACCCGTATCCGGAGAAGTGGATGCGGATGTCATCCTTTAAATGCGCCATGCACGCTTAACACTTTGTGGCTTTACCTTCTTGGGTCGCTTGTTTTTAGCATTCTTATGCTTGTTGAACCCATTGAATGGGCATCTCATTGTTTGGCCCTGCATATGGAAGCTAGCATGCCACGATCCCACGTGCAAAACTGCATTTGTAGTGTTAAGAAATGGTCTCCCAAGGATTGGGGCAGCTCTCTCGTTGTGACCCATGTCTAGGATGACAAAATCCGTCGGGATGTATGCTTCTCGGATTTTTACTATAACGCGTCCCGAGCTACTCCCTCCGGTTTACTTAGTGATAGGTCCGCCATCTGCGAGTTCAAAATGCACGAGGGGGACAAAGGTCCACCTAATATTTCATCATATGTTACCTTGGACATGATGTTTATGCTTGATCCAAGGTCGCGAGAAGGCATCCTCGAAGACATGCGGGCCAACGCGAGCATGTGATTGTCGGGCGACGGGGGTCCTCCTTCTTGATAATGAGTGGTGGCTCGGTAGGAGACTTCTTTGTCTTCCGACATAGAGGCTTACCGGACCTCGTTGAGACCATTTTACTTGATTCAAGAGAAATTTTGGGTTGCCCCAAAACTTTTCCCGAACCGACAACAAAGTAAAAGCGCGTGAAAAACCGAGCTAATTGGGTTTCTATCATTTTATTAAAGCTTCGGTTGTCTTTCATAAGAAGAGGTTAAACTTTTAATTTTGAAAATCATGTTTTCAATTATTTTATCATTAAGCACCAACTTCTTTGAAAGTTCTTCAATTATTTTTGCTTGGTCTAAGACCAAGTCTTCCAAGGAGAGATGATTCGAATTGTACCTTGAGTTTGAATTACCTCCTTGGTTTTTGTGGGCGTGATTTGGTTGTTCCACCCATTATGGTCTCCTTGCCGTGAAAACCCGTTGTTGATGTGAGTAACGTCTTTACGGGTTTCGAGGCGCTTGTTCCCTGAATGGCCAACATTGCCACAGACTTCACATGTTACGTGTGAGTTTATGGCCTTGACAGTGCCGTAAGTTTCTTCTTCTTCGGTGGTACACTTGTCAAGTTCTTTCAATAGGAGATCCATTGTAGTAGGCATGTCCGTCTCCTCCACGGTCTGCATGCTATCTTCTTGTTTGCCAAGACTTTCCTCCCCCAAGCTTGATTGGACACTATTTTCTCCATAAGAGCATTTGCTCTATCAATGGTGAGGGAGAGGAAGGCTCCTCCAAAGATGGCATCAATGTGCTCTTTTGACATGGGTGTTAACCCATTGTAGAAGTTACGCATCACGAGCCATTTTTCCATCCCATGGTGCGGGCATGCTTGAATGTACTCTTGTAGCCTTTCCCATGCCACGGGTATGGGTTCCATAGGATTCTGCTGGAAGTTGGCAATTCTTCCCCTCAAGGTGTGAGTTTTTTCCATGGGGAAGAATTTAGTGAGGAACGCCGTGGAACATTTGTCCCACGTGTTGACAGCTTCCGTCTCTTTATAGAACCATCTGTTTCGCCTTCCCGTGATGGAGAAGGGAAACAGGCCGGATTCTAATGGCTTACGGTGTGACACCTTGGATGACAACGGTGTCAGCGAGCTCAAGGAAGTGTTGCGGATGTGCACTTGCGTCCTCACTTGGCAAACCATAAAATTGGTTTTGCACCATCTTGATTAGGCGGGCCGGAGCTCAAAGTTCTCTGTTCCCATGTTGTGGCCGGGCCCAACGGGCACGTTGGCAAAAGAGGGATGGAGTGGTCACGAATCGACTTGGCCATGAGTGGAATACGAGATGATGCAAGGGTGATTGGTTTGTTTGTCGGCGGAGTAGCGGGGAGAAGAATTGATATGAGTTGGGTTCTTCCTTAGGAGTGCCTCGGATCTGCGATGTAGTTGTTCAACAGGGGACAAACCAATCGAACACTATCTGTCTTCATCCACAACGGGAGAAAACATGAAAGATTAGCCTGCATAGTAATGGCTACTTACACATGCACATCATAATGAACATGTCTTTCTAGAATCTTTATAACCAATGCCTTCCGAGCAGCGGCGCCGAGAAATGCTTGTTGCGTTTCCTAAGCGCAAGTGCCAAAAAGCAAAGAGCACTGGGAACCACAAGGTTGACTCCCCACAGCGACTTCACGGAATTGTTACATTCCGGCTACCATCGCCACGGGATGTCGGGTGGCGATGCGTAGCATTCTGAGAACAAGTCAAAGCGCCGCGGAAATACCGTTGTAGCATTTCACCCGGAGATATTCAGGGTATCATTATTTATATTTTCCCAAAGGAAGGCATGGTGTAGGACTCTAGCGAGGGGCATGAACAAGGCGACATGTCTATGCGATTGACCAATACTCAATACTGAGGGGGTAAGTCATGATAGTTTAAGATAGTGTGACACACACTTGGGCCAACCTCAAGGATAAAAGGAAAATAAAGAATAAAGAATATTCCTAAGTGGGCGGGCATTCTGAAGTAGCTGTGCAAAGAACAAGTTAATAATCATGCAAACATAGATGACTAGAGTTTTAGGTGAGAGTGAGATGGACGGGGAGACCTCCGGAGCATCCGCCTAAAGGAAGGCATTCTGAACTCCCTACACACACACGAGCGTGGGGGATTTCAAGGGCGGTCAAGGCTTGTCACGACCAAGCCGCCTACCCCCTCAACCGTGGCATGCACTCATATTCGAAGGATACCTGGCATCCGGACACCACGTCCGCATACTAGGACACTACTCATGTCCCCCATGGCCCCCACCCTACGGATGGACGGAATAGAACACGAGCAAACCCCGAAGGGCACAACGAACCGCCACCTCAGCACAACTCTTACTCTACTCAAATACATGGCACGAATGGTTAGGCCCTAAGTTCTATACGACTAACCACGACATAGGAACTATAGTCTAGTTCTTCTATCATGATTGTGTCGAGAACAACATGTCAAGAATATAACATGTAAATACTCTAGCTCTATTGCACAAGCATATGAGATCAAGACTTGAGGATAAACCATAAATGTATTCATACCGAATATTCCTTCTCCCAAGTACAAGCTCTCCAATGAAGCTTAGCCTTGCTCCAAATACTACTAAAGACTAAAAGAACTAGAGAAGTGGAGGAGTAGAGAGGAGAGGAGTAGAGAGGAGAGGAGAAGAAGAGTAGAAAGTGAGGAGGCTCCAAATGGTGTGTGTTGAGAGAGGGGAGAGAGGGGGCCTACTTATACACTTGGAGGAGGGGCCTAAGTGCTAAATTACACCAAACCGACCTGGTAAACCTTCCTTGTGTGCGCAAAACCGACCAACTAAGGGGGGGAAACCCCGTTTGGAAGGTGCACGAACCGCCTCCCGAGGTGGGCGAAGCCGCCTCGGGGAGGGTGCGGCGCGCATTTCACCGGTGTAGCGCACACCCCCAGGCTCGGCCTGGCCGGGTCTTGGTGGGGTGTCGCCTTTCGCCCTGAGAAGTTGTGGGCGGGCTTTGCTTGGCCCGGTTTTGATGTTTTGGGTCGATTTGCTCCTAGGCTTGAGTTTTGCAATAATGCGCTTCCCTGGAAGGCGTACTTTGGTCAATTTTCCACTTGCTTTTATTATAAATCTGCAAAATAAAATACAAGATACTACAAGTGGAATTTATTAGTGATAAATGCATATGAGTATAAAAAGGTTTAATTTTACTCCCTTTATGATAGTAAGTTGACGGGAAAAAATATGTCGTTGGTTACCGTCAACACTCGCTCGTCTTGCACCTTGGGCAATGGCGACTTGATGATCCCAAGCAATGAAGTGGAGCCATCATCCGTCGCCCCTCTTGCCATGCTCCCTCCTTCCCACTTCACATCTAGTGGAGGGAACAGCATGGTGTCCACGGGCAGGTCCGTGGCGCCCAAGAGCATCCTTGGGTGCCCCCCTCGTCCCACGGTGGGCACTCTTGGCATCAAGAGGAAGGCTCCCGAAGCACGGAGTGCGCAGACTTCATCAACGGAAACTTCATCCTTCCACGCCTCCGATGCTAGCTTCCCCTACACCATTGTTGGTGTGGACCTTCCCACGGGAGGACGTGGGAAGGGCTTAATGAGGAAGCCGACGAAGACCCCTACACCGACGACATCTCCTAGTGCTCCCCTTAGGATCCCGCGGGCTGCTCCTAGAAAAGCCCCAAACATCTTTGAGAGCCGTTCAAGTAGTGAGGGTCCAATGAGAGTGCCACGAGCTGCACCCCGGAAGGCTCCCAATGTGTTCGAGAGCCAATCCGCGGGTAGTGCTTCGCTGCCCACAGCCGGTAGCAGCTCGGAGCCTAAGGTCCCATCTCTGGCTACGCTCAACGCAAGAGTTAACTCTTTGCGTACGCTAGTCAAGACGCTGACCTCTGAGGTAGAAGGGGCGGAAGAGGAGAACGCCGCACTTAGGAAAGAATTAGACTCGTTCCGCCTCGGCTTTAAGACCAAGTTGGTTAGGGTCGCTAAAGCCGCGAATGCCGGGCACGCCCTCAAAAGGCCCGCATGAGCGCTTCTACCTCCACCAAATAAATTAGGCACGCTTAGTTTAAATTTCCAGTATTTCCCTTCCAATTATTTTGTAATTTCTCATGAAGCGTGCCTCTCTTTTGTATTATTTATAAATTCAATAAAGCTTGTCTTTGGATTATTGTGTATGTCTCCACTTGTTTTTGTCCTTGTGCATAATGAAAGAAAAAGATAGGTACAAAAACAAGTGTGGGGGAGGCACCCGTCTCTCACAAAGTCAAAAGGTACGCATTGTATAAATTCAAATTTTTGACCTGTGACATACTTTCTCCTCCCCTTGTAAATTTGATGCTAAAACTGAACCATGTTAGCATAACTCCATCTCTAGTCTACCAATTGATAAAAAGATTTGCATACACTTTATTCCTCGCTAAAACCAGACTTTGTTGAGCAACTATCTTGTTAGAGACCCCATGTCTATCTAAATAATTGAGCTTTGCGATATGGTAGAATGACTTGACACTTGCTCTCTTATGCAATGGGACTTGGTTTTATTTCAAAATTCAAATAAAGCATACTCCTGGTTTGATTTAGACAAATTCCTACCAAAGCCTGAATAATGACATGAATATCCACTATAGCTACTTCCTGCTGTATTGAGTTTTGTTAGGCTCTGTGATCTGCGTTGAGAGAAGCTCATACTCCCAAGGTCGAAAAACACGTACACCCACATATACACGCCAATTCTCACACTGAGAATTGCGCACAACATGCATCCCTACCATCCACCAAATAAATACTCCATCCATGTTAAACCATGATCATCTCCTGTTATCAGAAAAGTATCATTACAGAAAGAGAATACAGGCTACAGAAAAAGTATGAGAAAAAGAAAAAGTGGGACAAATGTCCCGAATAAACGACGAGGAAGTCAGTACTCGTCCAAAAAAAAAAGAGAGAAGAGAAGAGAAAGTAGCCTGTATTTCTCTCAAAAGCATACAAAAAGAAAAGAGGGATCATAAGACAAGGAGTAACCATAAAAATACCATAAATATTTCCACACACATTTGCACATTTCGATCTAGGAGTATGGCACTTCCCTCCAATGATCCGGAGCTTGACCCGACAAAACATACAGAGGTACGTATGCAACACTCCACTCAAAGATCCACAAAGCCCTGCAAAAAGATAGGATGAGTGAGAGCGAAGAGTGCTTTGGCAAGGAAACACAAATGAGTGACTATGTGAGAATCAACCATGGAGCATTGCTATCTTATCTTCAAAAATTCAAAAACCAACCAAGTCTTTGCGCATGAGTAGTAGCAAGGAGATATGAATTCATGCCGTTCCATTGCTCAATTATTCAAGATAACTTGGTAGCCACTTTTGAATGCTCACAAAGCAGGTGAAGCCCGGAATAACTTGTATGCAGGTCTACATCTTGGAGATTGAACCACTTTAGTCCCTGTACCTTCACTCGAGGACGAGTAAAGGGCTAAGTGTGGGGGAGTTTGTTGACGGTAACCAACTACATATCAAACACCGTCAACTTACACCAAAACAACCTAGAAATAGGGGTTATAAATTAACAAATTCCATAGTTTTGGTGTATATATGGCTTTGTAGGTACAACTCAAGTATATGTGCACTTTGGGCCAAAATATAAAAGAAAAAAAGAATAAAAACAATAAATACAAAAAGGCCCAAAGGAAACAAATGGCAAGCCAAGGCAACTCACCTCGGATGGGCCACAATTCCCCGTCATACACAACAAGTTCAGGCCCAACACGACGTAAAGAAAGACGACGCGGGGGATCGGAGGGCGGGCCACGGGCCGGGGCCGGCCGGTGTTGTTTTTGGGGTGCGCGCGCCCGCACCATCACTCTGACATCCCGGGCCCAGTCTTCGTGAGGCGGTTCATTCACTCCGGAGAACGTCGGTGACGAGGTGTGCCAGGTTCAGTGAACCTCGAAACCGACCATTCTTGGTCGGTTTGGACATAATGGAGGGGAGGTGACATTTTCCAAAGACCCCCCTCTACTCAAGCTATAAAAAGGAGACCTCCTACCTCTTCTTCACAACACACAAGCAAGGAGGATCCAACACATTTGAGCAAGAGAGTAGTTTAGTCTTCTTTTCATACTTCCAATTCTAGAGAGTGAGAGAGGGAAGAGCTAGAAGAAAGCTTGGTTTCTTCTACCGAGTCGTCGGTCCACCCACGGTGTTCCGCGGTTCCTAGGAGGTCGGTCTTGGGACTTGTCGGACTTGCTCCTTTCGGTAGCCTTCATGTGGCTTCGCTTGTACCTCTACAAGCTACTTACACTTTGGTAAGAAGTTTGTGTTTAACTTTCGGCTTATCACTTTTCAAGCATATTTATCTTAGCGGTTATCAACTTACGGGATTGATAGATCGTTCATTCGTTAGTCCTTGGTGAAGGAACCCTTTGACCTTTGAGGGGAACCTTGGCCAACATCGGGGGATCATACTGTGGACCGGTAGTGCAAACGTGGTGTTTGGACTAACGTTCACCTATCTTTTTGCGGTGCACCCCACGGTCGGGGTAGGCGAGGTCATGAGGGACCTTGTCCGTCCCTTGTAATCCCCCACGTTCGGGTGTGTTGTAGTGCTAATTGCGGAAGCTGCCCGGTTGGTGCGTTGACCGGTGCCCGAAGTAAGGAGATAACAACCATAGAAATCCCCGCGATAACATAAGCCCATAAAGACACCTCACCACTCTTAGAAAACCTTGCCTAGGGTAGACAGGAAAGAAAGCCCTCTGCATAAACCGTCCCCTCTAATGTGAAATTTACGATACCACTAGCTACCACCGGGTGAAGTGCTACAACGGTATTTTCCGCGGCGCTTTGCGGACTTTCTTCGTTTTCGCTAAGAAACACCAACAAGGACCTCAATGCATACGGAACTGATTGCTCCAACAGCACGAATCGCAAGACGCAAGACGTCACGAAGTTTCGTATGCATATGAACCCAGCCTACTATGATTGATTTTTTCGTATGCAATGTAGCTACCTAGCTAGCGCTTTGGATCTCTTTATGTAAATGAACCTAGAGCACTTTGGTAACCAACATATGGTCCAATTGTTGAATGCATACGAACACCCTATCGTCTTGAAAACCAACAAAAAATACGAGGAACACGCCCTTGCCATGGTCTGTATGCAACATTAAACTAGATTGTATGTGGCACGTAGAATACACGTGCTTCCTATGATTTGTATTCGTTGTGGTTCTAGACGTATGCACCAATTATTTGTTTTCGGACAACGCACGAGTATTCGATCTAGTTCTAGATTGTATGCACCAAATCATTCCTTTTTATGAACACGCACGAGCAACGACCACCTGTCGCGCACGTCGGCGTTTGTTCAATCGGGTTTGTATGCAGCTTGTATTTGCACTGTTCGAGCTTCTTTAGGGTTCGTATGCGTTGTTGAATCGGGTTCGTATGCGTTGTTGAATCGGGTTCGTACGCCACCGGGAACGAGGGCGACAAGCGAGCAACCTTGAACCCGCGATGGTCGCATCGGCGTCGCCCATGGGCCCGCCCGCCGCGAGGCCTGCTTGATGATTTCGACCACCCGGGGGGACCGCGCGACTTGGCGACGCGTAGCGCGGGGGACGCGCCGCGAGACGGGGCGGACGTGGGATCCCGATTTGGGGGCTGGCACCCTTTCGGTCGGTCGTTGCGGCTGGCTCGGGGCTCCCTACCTATTGGAAGCTCTAGGGGCTTTCAATAGTATCACCCTATATATAAGGTAGATATATATATAGGTATTTATATATTACCCCTTAAAAGATTTAGTGTTTAATAATCACTCCCCGAGCCCAAATCACCGGCCTGACGCAACAAGCGGGCGTCCCGTCCCCACCTCCCGCTCCCACAGTCCCACTCCGGTCCCAGCCGACCACGCGGCGGTTCCCGAGCCCAGCTTTTTTTTTTTTTTTTTTTTTTTTGAGCAAGAGTTCCCGAGTCCAGCGGCCCTTATCTGTTTAGATCGTGGGCAGGACCCGGAGGAGAGGCCAGTTGCGGCCCAGTTCATCGGTGTCGACGCGCAAGCTCTCCTCGCCGCCTCAGCCATCGCCCACGCGCGAGCTCTCCTGGCCGCCGCCGCCATCTCCCACGCACGTGCTCTACTCGCCGCTGCCGTCAGCTTTCTTTCTTGCTTCGCTGTCGCCCGGACTGATTGAGGCCGCCTCCCACCTCCTGGCTCCCAGCCCGTGACAACTGCCGCGTCGCTGTGTTGCTGAGACGGACGACCTCGCTGCACGGGGAACCAGCGGGTGGACACGACCTCGCGCACGGGAACCCGACGGCCAGACGTCCTCCCCGAATCGGAGCTCCCCTCGTCAACCCTACCCCGCCGGCACAGCCCCTGCCTTCGCCGCTCCTCAGCGCACCTCTACCGGTGCTGCCTTGCTTCGCACCCTCCAAGGCGTGCGATTCTTTACCTCCAGGCGGCGGCGCGGTGAACAAGTCCTCTTCCTCTCTCAGGCGGCGGTGGTGCGTGTGGCTCTCCTCCAAGCCGACGGCACGCGCGCGCGGCCCTCTACCTATGGGCGGTGGGGAACTGGCCTGGCCCCCCTCCCTACAGCGGAGTTTCGCGGCGTTGGCCTCATCCAGGCAGCTCTCCTCCGGACGTGGCCACTGGAGTGGATCTCTCTGCACCACGGTATGCAGGTGACCCATCATCTTCATCTTTCATGAACTTCAAAATGGGTTGGATCTTGTTTCTAAAATCTTAGGAATTGCAGTTTCCTCTGCCTCAGCTAGATCCGAAAGGTGGACACAGGCATGTTTGATCCGGAGGAGAATAACTGAAGCAGATCGTTAATCAAGCCCAAGGTAATGCCTCACTCTTCGCCCCTCATTTTTTTAATCTGCCAATTGATAATTTGTTGTTCGTTTCTACAGAAATGCCCGGTACTTTTTGTTGGATGCAATTTCTGTCCCTATAGATGGATCGACATGAGGAGGGATGGTTCAAGATCAATGTAGGGCAGCGGGAGCTGGGACCAAAGCTGCTGGCATGAGCCTTCTTTGCGTCCTCTTGTCGCCTAACCATTGGTCTTCTTTGCCTGATCCGAACCATGCATGAATTTATTTTTTGAGTTTTGATACAGATTCATACATCCTCATGGACATCATATAAAGGGTGTGGAAGCAGCAATGTTCAGGAATCTTGTTCCCTTGGTGTAGTGCACTTCCATGTTCCTATCGTTGCGTCGCTTGTATTTAGGATTGATAGTTTTGTTCTCTAATTTTTAATTCATATGAGATAACCAGAAAATATGGCAAAACCCAGGGTACACAAAAACCTGATTTTGAGCTAGAAGTGATAGTCTTTTCTTTTCAGAAGCTGCACATGCATTTCAGTATTATCTCTTATGAATATAACTAAAGCCTTCATTAGTTCAACTTGCTTTTTAAAATTTGCATTCTCTAAATTGTCAATTAAGATTTCTATTAGTGATTCCATAGTTGTAAATGGTACCAGGATGAATGCAACTTTTTTTTTCCAAAGTGTAAATGCTCATATATGTGTGATTCCAACAAACTCATGACCGATTAATTTTTTTTCCTCAGTTTTTCCCCAGATTTGTAAGTATAAAGTATTTTTATTCGGATTCACAGATTAATTGGCTACCTTCTGTCTGAATGACTTGTGGTATCACTGAATCGTTGACGAAGTATCCTCTTTTCTCTCACTTTGTTTTTTTGTGCAGATCCCAGTCACTTTCGCCATCAAAGCATCCTCCAGCTACTCCCCATGATTGCTCATATAGGTAATTGTTTGTACTGTTCCTGATTTGTTTTGGTGGCTAAGTATGCTCTGCACTTGTTTGGACTGATCACTGCCTCCACCAGGCATAAAATTCGGCATTGATTAAGGTTTCTGGTTATTACTCATTATGGCATGCTTTAGACAACTGCACTCTCTTTGCATTGCAGTATATTAGTTAATTTGTCTATTACATGTTTGGATGTTGCTTGCGTTCTTGCATCCCCAAAAGGATCCAATTAAGACATTATCTTTGGGTTTGGGAAAGATCAAATTATAACAGTACTGTGGTTTGGAAAATAATCCAGTCCAAATAATATATGTGGTTTTCAAACAGATCCAATCAAAATAGTTTTTATTGGAACATTTTTCAATTAAATATGTATTTGTGTATTATGGCAGTGTCCAATTAAAAGGAGCTGCCATGGAAAGAATAAGAAATATATCAAACAACTGAACTGCCACTCCTCACTCACCCCCATCGCCCAGCGCTGCTCTGCTTCGCATCCTTCACCTCCTCGATGAGATGCCACTAGCTGTGCCTTTGCGCCCGTAGACATGATTTGTGACAGCTGCTTGCTGTTGCACTGTCGATGCAGTGGGTGGGCTATTGCAACTTCAAAGAGAAACTCAAATCTGATCTCATCCTACTTTACACATTTGTTTAATTAGTTGAAGGACGGCTACCAATCAGATTGGCATTGTCATTGATTGATCCTTTATCTTCTATTTATCATACATAGATTCATCATATTTTATTCTGTAAATGGCCTGATTATCATGCATTGATGCTTTTGTTTGGTGTTGCTTTGGTGCGAGATATTTTTAAGCATTTGGCAGGTATTTCTGCACTAGTGTAGTGTAGCAGCCAGCAGAACTTGTGATGCTTCTGAATTCCTTGCAGTAAATGAGGGTGGCATTTTGCTGATGTCAGATCTTGTCTAATCTAGTTGGATCTGAATATTGAGCATAAACCTGCTCAATTTTTTTTTTGATAGATGGAGCAACAGAGTTTACATATATTTATAGGAGCTTGTCTAGTAATTAACAGAGGGGAAGAAACTGACAAATAGATGTCACATTAGCAGTCATTTTGTTCATTAGTCTTCAGTTGTTCAAAATTAACTATTTTCTGTGGGTTTCCTTGAATTACAAAAACAACGACTACCTAGTTCTCCTATTTACCAGTTGTATAGCTTCATCAGACTTCCATAATGGATGTTGTTACAACTTCTGTTGTTTTAAATCATGTGTCTGCTTCCTCCTAGTTTTGATCTGAATTGTTGCTTTCTTTGATATGATGTGGCAGATATGAGGAGCTGTTATAACTCACTTTCTGTTTCGGCAGCACATGCAACTAGAGCCTATGGCCCTTGTTCCCATTTTCTAAATAAAACTTTCTATAGCACAGAAACTATAGTTCGTTTCCATGTGCCGTATTATTTAAATGAAATAATTTTGATTTCAGCAATCTTGAAATCGTCCTATATATATCCTGCATGACTAGAGTGAGACATTGTATTGCACGGTGAGTCCTACTTGAGAAAAGAGTAATGCGGAGGTCATTTTATCACATCATTGCTTATAATTGTCTAGTTAAACCCCACCAATGTTTAAATTGCAGAGCGTATTTAGTAATGAAACATAGTCATATAGTGCACTTAAAAAAAAAAAGAAAGAACGCACCTGTATTCAGTTTCTCAAAACAGCTCCATTTTCCATTACAGATTACTGGCACTTTCTCTCATGAAAATTGAGTAATTTCATTTGTACCTATAGGTAACAATTTCCCTTTTGAATTGAATTTGCACTATTTGTCTTATTTACCTAGTGAATTTCTTGTAGGACTTATCTCCTTTATTTTAATGGTTTCTGTATAGTATTGCTAATTTCTTCTATTATTTTCTCCATCTTGCAGGTATGTTTCTGTCTGAATGAACTGACTGAATGGTGATTTTATCAAGGTTGCCCTGTATGATCATGTTGCTGCTCAAGAACCATAGAGAAGTTCCAGTTAGCTATGTCAAATCTAAAAGCCAAAGTAAGTGATAATTGATTATTAAGATTGATGCATTTGACTCAGTAATAAATATATTATAGCAAAGCTTGTCGAATTGCTTCTGATTGCAGAGCTTATGTAGCTTTGGTAGCTACATGTTGTTGTTGCTTGTGCTGATTATATATGGAAGCGCTTTGGTAGCTACGTGTTGTTGCGAGTTTGATTGATTTCCTCATGAACAGAAAACTTATTCCTATTAATGTAGTCAGTCTGCAAGGTATGTTACATCATATATTAATACATATACCTTTAAAATTGCACCAAAATTATGTCTAGTGTTTCTAGTAGAGCTCGGCATGTGTCATGGGCAGGAACTACTGAACTAGGCACTTGCTTGTTCATAAGGTTCTCAGATTGAAGTTGTGTTTTTATACTACATATTTGACTGCATATCTTGTTAATGATACAAATAGTAGGGATGACATTTAAACTGTAGATGTGTCAAGCAGATCAATGTGAAGCAAATCTTGTTTGTTTTTTTTTTTTTTTTTTGTAGTGACAATCTGCTTATGTTTTTTTTTTAATATGTGTACCAATGTAACTCTTGTTTTTTTCTTTTTCTTTTTTTTTTTTTTTTTTTTTTTGTAGTGACTTACCTAATGGACATGAAGTTTCAAATTCCGAATGAGAAGGGGTGATGGTCAGTTGAGACCACAATTTAGTGGTTTTAGTCTGGGGAACATTTGTCTAATTGCATATCTATTCAACATATTATTTTTCATGGTCTCATTTCCCTCAAAAAGGCCATGGTGTACGCGTGGGTTAAGGGCTCTGAAAGTGACTAATCAGATTAGATGATCATGTATTCGAACTTCTGTAATTTCGTTGCTCCTAAGGGCCTCTCCAACGGCAGTCTATTTGCTAGCTCGGAGGGAATAAACTGATTAAAATACTAATCGCTAGCGATTGACTCGTCGTTAGCTCGGAGCATTGAGCGTGAGCGCGTGTGTGGTCGGAGCTCCTGTTATGCTTGTACAACCAAGAGGAGCCATGGCAACAGTAGTTATATTATTTTAGTATGTAAAATACAGGTAGCCGGCGACGTGGACCGCACCTGTTGTGGACGCCCTAAGTAATGAAAACAGAAAATCGGTCTGTTCATGGTGGAAAATAATTGTGCTATAAGTATATTTGATTTCGAAGTGCAGATTATGAACAATTTCTGCCAATCAAATGAGCATTGAAAGTCGATTACCATGCCAACCAAATCTAAGACGTATACGGTATACATTACTTTGAACAATAGTAAAACCGGCCAGTCTATCTATTAATAGCGTGGTCACTTTTCAAAAGAAAAATCTATTAATAACGTCTGTCACTTTTCAAAAGAGAAAAACGGCTTCAGAAACCTGGCCATGCGAATGTCACGGGTAGCCGAAAAAAAATATTGGTTCAAAAATAAAGGTCGGCTTGGAAACCTGCCAGATGAGACTCACGAGCGGCCAAAAACAATGAAAAAAATCATTCCACAAAAAAAGAACGATCGAGACCCATCATGCAGCGTCATGCGCGGGCGTTGGTCGTCGTGGTGGGGACTCACGCGACCCACATGGCTGGCTTAGACGGACGAGCGCGCGTGACTGCGGGCTCGGAAAGCGGTCTTGCGCGAGGCAGGCTTGGGGACCGAATAAAAATCAGTCCCCTGGGGAGGATATAGCGCAGAATATATATATATATACACGCTATGCTACACCTAGGTGTAGAATAGCTTACGTTACACCAAGACACATACCAGATCAGCATCCCCTGCCCCGCCGCTTTTCTTCTCCGCTTCGCAGGAAGCACGGCGGTGTACACCTTCCTCTTCCTGGCGAGCTGCACAGCCACGGATGCCTTCCTGGCGGACTGGTCGGCAGCAGATTCCCTCGCCTCCCTGGTGGGATTGCATGGTGACGAGCCCTGGCCGGCGCTACTTTCGTCTGTTTCTCGTGCGCGCTAAGCGATGGAGATGCAGATGTTCTGCCGGAGATTCCGCGCGACGGTAAAAAGATGGCGGCTGCTAGCCAGCGGTAGATGGTCTGGAGCCGTGCGTGGCTCCTGTGTGTGCAGGTGCCGGTGATTTCAGATCACCGAATCCAGGTTAGGGTTGGGTTGGGTTCGTGTTCTTCTCGATCTATCCTTCTTCTAAAGATTCTTGATTCATGGGGGAAAACAAATCAAGATCCCACATCATACGATATGTGTACCTTTTTGCTTGATGAAGGTTGATTCGCGTGATGCTGGAAGAGTCGATGCCGTGTAGATCGAGATGCCGTGGAGTCCCGAATCCGCCAACAGCGTAGTCGATGTCGGCGTGTCGCTCCTGGTGGACGCCTTCCTGGATCTCGACGAAATCTTGTGGAAGCCGCCGGGTCCTGGTATCGTCCGTCAGCGAAACGTCGACTTGGGCAGAGCAATGCTGATAACGTGTTGTGAAACTACGTATCGGCGAGTTCGGCGAGTCAATCACGAGTAGAAAAGTAAATACACAGGAGACAAATATGTGAAGACTGCTTTTCTTTATTGCAATAATCAACTGGTAATTATATATATATATATATATATATATATATATATATATATATATATATATATATATGGTGCACTTTTTATACACCCGTGTAAATGGAGTAGTTACACCCACCTCTTTAATTGTTTTTTTGAACAAACCGGTTAAGAGTATATCAGCTCCACCGAACCTGAATTGCAGCTCGTTTGCATGTGCATGTCCACGTCAGCTACCGCTATATTGGCCATGATTAGCGGCTGGTCCCGATTTGTTTGCTTCTTTGAAAACGTGTATACTTGTTTCTTTCCTGCCGCATATACGAGTTAAAATAGTATAAACTCGCATGCATCTAAAGTATATGCGTCTATTTTTTTTTCAACAAATACATACTGCTTTTTAGAAAATAGGAGTACGCCGGTATGCATCAAAAGTGTATATACGCACATATATTTTTTGAACGGAGTATTTAAAAAAAGAAGTATGTATGCATACTTTTCTATAAGGGAGTGTTTATTCATTCTTTTTTATAAACGAGTATGTATGCATAATTTTCATAAGAAGTATTTATGCATCATTTTATAGATTTTTTTAAAAACAGTATGTATGTATTATACTTTTTATAAGGAGTATTTATTCATACGCTTTTAGAACCAGTATTTATTTACTTTTAAAAAAAAAGTATGTATGCATACTTTTTTAAACTGAGTACATATTCATTGGATCTCCTCTCATCCCAGATTTTTTTTTAGTTTTATACATGGAAAATTACATACATCATACTTGGGAGTATATCCATATACTCAGTGGATTACTTTAGTATATCCATATACTTATGGGAGTATTTTAGTATATCCATATACATATACACAAAACTTGGAGTATATCCATATACTCATGGGAGTATTTTAGTATATCCATATACTCGATGGAAAAATTTTAGTATACCCCTTATACTTTGGAGTATATCCATATACATATACATGCATCGTAATTTTTTTAGAACAAAAATTGGTACAATATCTCTATATACCCCACTATTGTATAGTAGTATGACTAAAACTAAGTATAATAATATGAACAGTGAACAGATGCTACATAGGAGTACATATGAATTGATTTTGTATACCGGCCAAAGCTGCCACGCATGCTGCCAAGAAAGACTGCTAGCCGAACATGCAATCCATGCGTCCAGCCGCCGTCGCCATGAGATTGATGTGTTCTTTAATTTTTCCATACATGATTACAAGAAACCAGGATGGTGATTTGCTGCAACCAGATTGGAAGAAAATAAAATAATCAATCTGAAAGTTATACTCACCATTGGTACACCTAGATTAGAAGAAAAAAGAGAATCAAAATGATCGATCTAAAAGGTATACTCACCAACAAAAACATGCGAGAGAAGGGGTACAGAGGTGCCGATAGTTGAATGGCTTTGCGTATGGAGATCCTGGTGTGGCCGTCGTTGAATGGCCGCCGTCTGCATCTGGATATTGGCGTTGCTCGGCAGAGAGAAGGGAGACGCACGCAGCCACAGCACAGCCTGCGATCACCGTTCTTCAACACCACGCACGCCGGCAACTTGGCGGGCTCCCGTACGCACAATCTAGATCGGTCGCCGATGGTGGAGGGGCCCGCACCGCCGCCATCGACGTCGCCGGTAGGAGGCTCGCCGTCGCCGCAGCTAGTGGAAGTGGCAGTCGCTGCTAGGAGAGATCCACCGGCGGATGAGCCGCCGCCTTCCGTCCTGGCCGGAAAGATGCGAGAGAGAAATACAATTGTCAGCCACGTGTGCGTGCGTATATAGTCATTCCAAGGTAGATCCGCTTTCCACGCTAATTATTGTGTGGGACGTAAGCTGATTTTTTTAATTCGTATATATTTAAACGGTCAAGTTTTTTCACTCGTGGCTGGCCGGCCTCCGCCTCTCGTGTGTGCGCTGGAGCAGGGTGTAACTACTTCTAGGATGTAGGAAAAATTTACCATATATATATATATATATGGGAAAGTACCTACTTCTAGTAGGATTTCAAGTTTTGATAAAGTTGCCCACATAGGAACTAGGACTCTATCTTCTAGATATATTCCATATGTATCTTAGTCCAAATATAGAGTTTTACAATAGTATGATGATGAACCACATTTCCCCCTCAATAGAAACCATTTGTTACCGTTTGTTATATGTAAATGTGTTGTACATGGATGAGAGAGTCTCAACTAAAATCCAGCCAATTTTTTATTAAAAAGTTGAATTTGTTTAAGCAATTTGTTGCATGGAACATAAACGCTTCCTTAATTATACATAGCACCTAAAATTACTAAACCCATACAAGAGCATGCACGGGTTGATGGACTAGTACGTAGAAATTATCCAATAGATGGCACAACAATACTCTGCTGAGTAGGCGAGCAGCTACGTCTACCTTGAGCGGCACTTGTCCAGATCGGTTGGCACGACGGTGCCGTTACCGGGGAAGAAGAAGCGGATGCGGCACGAGATGCGCGTCCAAAACCGGAGGTTGGCAAAGACGCCCACCTTCCACCGTGTGCGCGCCTTGCCGGACAGTTCGAAGGGCACCACGCCCGCCCTGAGCGCCTCATCCATAGCCTGCATCCCGGCGGCGTCCAGCGCCCGCCCAGCCGACACCACGTTGTACGGCAGCGGCAGCGAGCTCTCTGGCTTCACCACGAACCGCTCCGCCTGCAGGAGCACCACGTCGGTGCCGTGGAACCCCAGGACGAGGCCCATGCTGCAGAAGGCCGCGACCGCCTTGGAGTTGTTGTTCACGGCCAGGACGGTGATGGACGCCTGCAGGTAGTCGATGGCGCCGCCCTGGTCGTACCCGTACTGCAGCAGCTCCAGGCGCGCGTCGGAGACCGCCAGGTACGGCATGCTGGGCATGTAGAGGAGGTACACGGCGAGCACCGCGACGCCGGCCAGGATGGCGCCGACGGCCAGCGCCGTGCACGCGAGAACCGCCGCCCACGCCCACCCGGAGCTGGTGCTGCTGCGCTCACGCGACCCCGCCCAGACCCTCGATCCCCGCTGCGGCTGCTCCTGGGGCCGATGCCGATCCTCCGCCACGCTCCTCTCGTCGTCCTCCACCGACCCGAGCATGCGCCTCGGTTTGTAGATGGCGAGGCCGGCGTCGCCCACCGACGCGAAGCGCTGGGAGTCGTGCGACCTCTTGGCTGCCAGGAGGCAGGAGACGAGATTCTCCCACGAGGTCATCATGAGGAGATTCTTGAGCTCGTCCTTGAGCTGGTCGATCAGGTGGTTCCTGTTGCGCGGAGCTCGGCCTTGAGCTGGTTCAGCGGGGAGCGCCGCGTTCGCCTCCTGGAGCTTGCGGTGGGCCTGGTCAATGTTTTCCGTTGCGATCGCCTCCCCTAGCTTGATTGCGTGATGGCGGCGGGTCCGCTCGTCCTTCACCTCCTCCGGCTCCGTGGCGCCGGCGTGGGCTGATCCCGTGCGGCTTATATAGCAACTCAAGTAAAAAGCACGAGGAGACTTACTTCCTTTAATGCTGAAAAGTGAAAAGGCAAGTATGTAAATGTATCGGTATGGCATCAAATAACTTTTTCAACTAATAATAATATATATAATTCCATGCACAACCCCGGCCCGTGGGACATTATCTAAAACTCCAATAAGCCTATCTCCCACCGAGGATCTATTTAGGAATTGTCGCGATTGGCTGATGTGAGGAGTAACTGAAATTGAACGTGAGCGTCGCCGGCTTCCCCACGAGGAAGCCAATGGGCGCCGCATAAAACTTCAATGTCGCGAGGACCGCCGCCCCCCCCGACCGTCAGCTTCCCCCACGAGGAAGGCAATCGCGACGACCGTCGCCCGAGAAAGATGGGCGCCGCCCGACCGTAGCACTCCCCCGCTACCTGAAAAATCCTGGCGGACGGCTCATCCTTTAGGACCCTCAGCCTCCCCGTCCACTACAAAATCATCCGCGACCTGCCTCGCCTCCACCCCCTGTCCTCCACGCCCCTCTCTCCTCCCCAAATCCACACTGGGCCACTTGGACTTCAGCGCGGCGCAGCAGAGGAGGCCGCCACGGTGCCGGCATGCGTGGTGCAACGGTGCGGCGCGTCAGTTGAGATCCCGGCGATTGGCGGCGGGGACCCTCTTCCCTGTCCATCTCTCCGATGGCTCCTCTCGTCGTCCGGCACCGGATCCGCCCCAAGCTGGACCTTGCCGGACGAGATGGTGGAGTTTGGTGCCTAGGTAGATGCGGCGCGGCACCCAGGTCAGGCGTGTGGGGCGGCGGTGCCGAAGTTCGGGCGACGGCGTTCGTGGTCGTGCGTGCCCAGTTCCTCAACAGATGCAGATGAAGAAAGGTGTGCTCGCATGCATGCTATTATTAGCCCTGTAAAAGATGTTCTGATTTACCATGGCATGTTAGCCTTGAAGTTGATGATGAGAACATTTTTTTTTTTGATAACAATGATGAGAACATTGAAATTCCGGAGGTAGCCTTCTTTACACCATTTCTGTCACAACTTTGTGATTTATCTTTGGAGGATTTTTTATTATCTGGTATTCTCATCAGGATGCAGAAGGTTTGATTGTTATGAATACCCCTAGCTACATGGGTGGTGTTGATCTATGGCAAAACGACAATGACCATGATGATGATTTCAGTTTGCAACCAATCCATGATCAAATACTTGAGGTGGTTTGTATATCGGGAACATGGCATCTAAGCAAACTGCAGGTACAGATAGTTTGCTTCCTCTAAATTTTTCAGTTAAGTTTTCCATTTCCAAATCTGGTGCTGTTCCTTCTGATATGTAGTGATAAAGCTGAAGTAGCATCTTACAATCATTTTCTGTGGTTGATAGGTTGGACTTTCAAGGGCACACCGGTTAACCCAAGGAAAAGTTATAAGATTGCACCTCCACAGTTCATTCCCTGTACAGGTTGATGGTGAACCATGGATCCAGCCGCCTGGGTGCCTTGAGATATCTCATCGAGGGTAGGTAATTGGTATCTCTATGCAGAATTGATCTTCAAGGTACAGTTTACAAGTGCTTCCCGTGTAATGAAATAAACGTTGTTAGTGTGACCTTAAATCATTTAGTGGTTTTTTAAGGTTAATCAGAGTATAATCGAGGTAGAAACTGGACAATGGACGAACAGACTTCTTGTCAATTTCAGCACCTTGCTTGCTACATTTTAGTAGACTAAATATTTAATAAAACAGCTTAATGGATTGTCCTAATGTTGTGCAGATGTTCATGCTGCGGAGGACTCTGAAGAGCCTACTGAGCATGCTGCCGCAATCATGAGTGAGGTCCTCGTCAATGCAAGTCCAATGGTGTGATTGACGCGTCTCAGAAGTCAGAAGAGATTGCTTCTCCACGAGATAGCACTCCGTTTATCCTCCAGATACTCCATCAGTCCTGCTGCCCTCATCTCACAAGGCTAACCCATTTTGTATCCTTTGATACCAAACCCATCGTCTCTGTTGAGAAATCCCTTAGCACATACGTAAACTACAATGGTAGAGTTGGTGTGTACAACACACAGAGATAGAAGGTGTATAAACGAGGAGATAGAAGGTGTTTGACTGTACCTTTTAAGATAGGTCCTCTGCTTCTTTGTGGCTGGTCTCATAGGAGCAGCTGTTGAAAGAATATTTGTAGCACATGGAGTCAATGTAACTGTACCTAGGGCTCGTATGTAGATGAGATGGTATGGCATAAAATAACTTTTTTTATGGTCATTGCATTCTTTCTCATTCCATGCACAACGCCCGGAATCCCATTAGTGTTTTGTATATATAATAACAATGCAGTGAGACACAAATTATCTACCATTGAATTAATATCCATGTAAATAATTTATAAAATTTTAATTTAGATAAATTTATAAATTTCAACTCAAAAGTATCTATTTTTATAAAGAAATATTAGTACCTGTAATTCATAAGAAAATTAAGCTTAAGCATTGGAGAAAGTCAAGTGGTTCCTCCAAAGAGTTTGAACATTACTTGAGAACAGAAAAGAATTGTAATAACTAATAATATGAGAACTTAAAAATCAAAATATGGATTCATGACTTCACAAGGTATGGGTTGCATCTAGTGTCACCATAACATAAGATGACACTTAAACTAAATATATGTTGGTGTTATATGGAGGTACCGTATAGAGGGGGAAAAAAAAAATTATCGATATGGATGAACAAACGTATATATCAAGTAACTAAAAAAAGTAACATATAGAGGGTTTTTGGTTTCGGTATTAAAATTTTATCTGTCGCCCCCGAAATTCAGCCGAAATTTGGCCAATCGTTTTAGAGACTTAAACAAGAAGTATGATTTTTCTAAAATTTTTAGATCTATATAAAATATTAGCATGATTTCTAGATCTATACAAAATATATAGCATTTGTATTAGTGTAATGCAAAATTTGGGATTTTTCGTTCGGCCACCCCCAAAACTACTGAAAGTACTGAAATTTCGCCGTAATTTCAAAATAAATCTATAACGAGTACCCATATATGTATTTTCTTACGAGATTACTCCACAGAAAAAGTATACACAAATAAGCACTCCTTCCATCTCAAATTAAATCAACTTCTAAAGTTATCCTAAATCAAAACTATTTTTGTTGGTCATAGGTATTCCTTAACTTCTACTCCTTATGTTTCATATAAGATTTTATTAAGTCATCCCCTGTGCCATGGAATAGTGGTGCTAATTTGTACCTGTAGGTGCACTGGGCGGTGAGGACTACTGGCTCGAGGTGCTCCGTGCTGACGGCCGGGAGGACGAGGTCGACCAATACATTGCGCACTTCGCCGCCGTAGAGATAGCCGAAGTCGACGACGAACGAGCCGGCGTTGTCGCCGCCCTGCTCCGTCGGGTAGCTGCCGGCGTCCACTTTTTCAATCTTGGAATAGCCCGGGCGTTCCCTGACGGTTAGCTTGAGGTCGTGGACCACGACGCTGAGGAGGCCATCCAGGAGCGCGGAGAAGTGGTCGCTCAGGTTCTCCCCGTCCTCGACGTTGTAGAACGTCCCTCCGAGGCTTTTGCCCGCGATGGCCTCCAGCACCGCCGTGGAACCTTCCTTGTGTTCCTTGCCCACACCGAAGGCGAACGTGTATACAGCCACGCCGCCGATATTGCGGAGAGCATCAGCATCAAAATTGGGACGGTGCTCTTCCTTTTCTGGCTTGCCGTCGGACATGAAGAGGATGTTGGCCACGCGGCCGCTTTTTATGCTGGCGGCCGTCGAGGACCTGGAGCGCTTTCACGAGGCCTTCGTGCATGTTGGTGGAGCCGTCGGCCTTGATTTCGGCATCGACCTTGCGCGCCAGATCTGCCTTGGCGGCCTCCGTCATGCAGCGCAGCGGGCACAGCCTCTCGGCCTTGTCGGAGAAGGAGACGACGGAGAGGCGGTCCATGGGGCGGAGCTTGCTGATGACGACGAACTTCATGGCGGTCTTCAGCTTGTCGAGCATCCCCCCGTGCCCGCCCATGCTTCCGCTCACGTCCAGGACAGCCACAAGGTCCAGCCCGGCTCGCTCGGCACTGGAAGCTGTAGTAGTAGTGTCGGTGACCTTCAGCAGCACCTTCTGCCTGTTCTCCTCCAGTGGCGCCTTGTCGTTGTGGTAAGCCACCAGCCGAACCCTTTCGGCGGCGTTGCCGAGCCATGGCGCTGCTGCCCCTGCATCTGCACGCATTAGCCACACGATCGTCGATAGACACCGGCCGACGACGACCATACGCGTTCATCCGAAACTTGTCATGATGCATTATTCCTTAGCTAGCTAGCGATCAATATGAATGAATGAATGAATGAACGAACTGGGTTTCCACTATTTTTTTTCCTACTCATATAATATAAGAATTCAGCAAAATTGTAGGACCTGCTGACGAATCTTCAGGAGGAACCTCGTCATCTTTGTAGGACGACATTCCTGTTTGACGACCCAAATGAAGCGGCTGCTGGCCGGCACTTCTTGCTGCTAGCTCCCCGATATAATAATAATAATATGTAGCTAGTACTAGGTTAATTAAAATATGCTACGAGTTACATAGAGAGATATGTGTGTATATATATATATATATAGGAGGAATGAAGTTGGCACAAACGGAATGGAATGTGACATGACAATAATGGTCCTGTCCTAGAAGTAAGCAACTGATGGATGGATGATGATACGTCGTAAAGGTTCTGAGGAACTGGACCATCGGTTTGGTATCTTCTTTGCTCTCCCTCGCCGCGTGCTACAGTACGAAGCAAGGGATAAATAAAGCAGCAGGCAGTTTTGTTGCGGAGGGCATTCGGGTTCCCCCTACGACCACAAATGCAACCTTAGCTCCGCTTTTCTCATCTCCTCCGATCCACGCCCCCGTCGCCGTCGCCGTCGCCCTCGAGCGCGGCAAAGCCGCATGAGATTGACGGTGCCTGCTAGACCGGCCGGGGCGGAGCTCGGTCGCACGTAGGCGCGCTGGCGCCCGCGACGTCCCCGCGCATGGTGCCGACCTCCTACTCCTAACGGTGGAGGGATGTGTCACGATGTGTCATCCGGCGTCCATGGGGAGCTGCTAGCTTCACCTTCACTACACCATGGTGGTCTCCAGCGTCCGATGGATCGAGCTCCAAGTCCTGTTCTCGCTCGCGCGTCACCCCTCTCATCGATTGCTCTCCAGCGTCCAGCCAGGTGGTCTCCAGCATGGTCCTGCTGGTGCCACGAGGCTCCGTGCAGCTTAATTTGAGAAAAATTCTTGGACCTGCTGATGAATTTGAAGGTGGAGCCTCGCTCATCATCACGAATACAATGCAGTAATGGCCCTGGTAATTAAAGTGGTAAACCTCTGACGGGTGATTATTCAGATGGTTAAGTTTGGGAAAGGCAGCAGGGTGCGCGAACAGTTTGGTATCTTCTTTGCTCTTCCTAGAAGCATCGTTTTGGAAACACGACCAGGCAAGGGATGAAGCGGGCTTACGTCATCGGACGTCGGAGTCGGTAAGAGTTGTGCAAATAAATTCCCAACAGATTTTTTTTTTTCAAAACCAGGCACTTGCCCGTTCTGCATTAAGAGAAGTGAGAATGTTTTTTACATCCTAGCGTACTCCCACAATGAGATGCGAGGGAGCCCGCTAGGCGAAACACACAACAGAAGGCACCGGCTTAAACGGTGGCGCGTAGAGTGGTGCGCTAAACTAGAAACCAATCAGCGACTAGCGACTAAAACATCATAGTCACCGCCTCCCCCGAGTGGGGCGGCCACGGCGAGGGCGGCGCATGGGAAAGAGGACCCGCACGCGCCGCGCTTTGTAATGCGGGACAGAACCGCCCGAAGTGGCTGAGGAGCCTCGTCGCGACCGTCGAGTCCAGGGTCCCTTAGGTCGCATCGTTCGGCCGCCCCTCCCACTTGTTGAGCATGACGCGACGAGCCCGCCTCTCCGGCTGCGGATCCCGGAATACGGACTTTGCTGCTAGGCGTGCACTACGCCTTGGGATCCAGTCCTCCGGAACCCGCGAGGCACGGAGGTGAGGCGGCAACGCGATCGGCGGCTGCTCAGAGGCAGCTTGAAGGAGTTGACAAAGGCGGTGATGGCGGCGTGGGAGGGCGTGCGGTGCAATGGAGACGTGGCCGGCGAGGTCGCTGCGGGGGACCCCGGGGGCCCGAGGTAGGGCGCCGTGACTCCCACGGGCGTGGGGCGCACCGGCCCCTCCCGCGGTGCCCTGCGAGCTCCGTGGCCACCAGCTCTCTCCACCGATCCGTCTCGGCCACGCCCGAGGATCCCCGGGCCGCGGAGAAACGACCACCGCTGGGGCCGTGCGCCAACATGGCCGTTGATCTCGTGGTGGCGAACTCCGCCGCCACTAGATCAGCCCACCCCGCCGCCACCGCGCCGGGGGAGCTGGTAGTGAAGAGCGGTCATCCCGCACGGACAGTGGCGCGGTCCATCCGGTTAGGGCCTCATCGAGCATTGGGTCCGCCCCGGCGGGGGCCCCACAGCCACGCTCGGCTCAAGCGCAAGCCGGTCGGCGTTGTGAGCGTAGCTCCGTCGGCGATGACCTTCAAAGGCTTGGCGCTTGTCCCCAACCGCGATAACGTCGACGTCGAAGTGGCCGGATAGAGAATCGTCCGACGAAGAAGGGAGCCGCTCGCGGCATGGACCCCACCAAAGCCCCAAGGCCTCCACCGGGGTTGTCGATGTCGTGGCGGTCTAGAAGGACTTCCGGCGGCCGAGGCTCCTTCGGGAGGCACACGGAGGGCGGCCGAGGTGGGCAACGATGCCGGCTTGAAGCTCCTCGCCGGTGCGTCGTCTTTGCGGCGGTGAGGCAGTGTGGCAGGGAGGTGCACCGCGGCGGCGATGTGATCTCCGGCCGACCCGGTTGAAGCGAGAGGCCGACGAGGGAAGGCGGCACAGGCCGCCGGCGGCGAGGGGTGAGGCGAGGCATGATGGCATCCGCACCTACGCCTGACGGACGGCGTGAAGCCATCAGCGTCGGCCGGGCGGAGGAACACGCTCCGGCGGTGGCGGAGGGGCTGGCTGTCGATGTCGGCGGCGGCGGCCCGCAAGTGGCGGTGTCCGATGGATGCAACCAAGGCGCCGGTGTGCAGGTACACGTGCGGCTGGCTGCGGGTCGAGCCGCGGGGAGAGCGTGGATCCTGGCGGCTAAAGGCGCCGCAAGAGGGCCATCGGAGACCCCGGTGGCGGGCGGAGGTCGCGCCGACACCCCCCCCGCCCCTTGCGACGCGGGGCCGAGGGCCGTTGTGAGGCAAGCCGTGGCGAAGCGGGGCTGGTCGACAGCATGCACCCCATCGACGCTGAAGACGGCGGCCCGTGGCCTCTCGCGGTTGTGGTGTCTACGGGCGTCGCGACGGGGAGCACCTTCGTTCGAGGAGGAAAGTTCCCGGGGAGGAGGAGACGGCCAGCGCGCCGCGCGGACGGTATGGGGCCTCCGGCTCGATGAACCCGTCCCTCGTCGTCCGGCGGTCGGAGAAGGAGCCGTCCACCCACCGCATACCTTTGGGCCTCCCGGCGGAGGGAAGTAAGGGGCCGCCTCGGGGGGAGAGGGCCTTGCCGGCCGGAGAGCCGCGGACGCTGCGGCGCCATCGGCCGACGGACACGGACGGGGCGCGCTCTTGGGGGCGCAAGGGGCCGGACCACCCGGTGGTGGCGGCGGATGCACGCGCGGCGGGGGATCTCTCCCGCCGGCGGGCGGGGGGCGCGCGTTGGTGAGCGTAAGCAGGGCCTCCATGGGCGACGGTGACACTGGCGGCGGCGCCGGGCGCGCGGGCGAAGGTTCCACCGTCACCGGCGGAGGCGGTGGCCGTACCTCTCCGGCTCGTGGCGGCGGCGAGAGGATGGCCCCCACCATCAAGGGCGCGGGCGGCGAGGTGAGGTCTTCGCGTCCCGTTCTTCATCCGGATGGAAGGCGGCGGGGGCGGGTTGAGGGCCGCGGCCTCGGCATCAACCACGGCGGCGGGAGGTGTTGAGCCGCGGATCCGGCTTTCGCGCCGGTGCCGGATCCGGCGCCCTCCCTGCCCGAGTGGCGGCGGCGGGAGCACGCCATGGGCCGCGGCACCGTCGGGTGGGGGGGGCGGCGACGGCGGCTCCTCGGCCGGGAAGGGGCGCGGGGAGCAGGGAGAGGAGGGAGGGGAGGGTGGCGGGGGAGGGTGTGAGCTGGAGGTGGGGGCGCCGGCCCCGGGCGGGTGGCGGCGCCGGCGGCGGGGAACCCAATGCGTCGCCCTAGCCGCCCCAAACAACAACAACTTTCTTTCTTTCAACAACACAGCCTTTTTAGTCCCAAGCTAGTTGGGGTAGGCTAGAGATGAAACCCATATGAAGAGGCAAAAGACAAAAGATAAAGATAGGGTAGATAGAAAGGAAACAAAAAGTCATGGTTCAGGCACGTTGATAGCTAGCCTCCATGCCCTGTCCAAAGCTAAATCGATTTAGCTTTGGACAGAGCGCATGGAGGCTAGCCATCTACGTGCCCTGAACCATGACTTTTGTTTCCTTTTCTATCTACCCTATCTTTATCTTTGTCTTTTGCCTCTTCATATGGGTTTCATCTCTAGCCTACCCCAACTAGCTTGGGACTAAAGGCTATGTTGTTGTTGTTGTTGTTGTTGTTGTTTGGGGCGGCTAGGGCGACGCGCTGGGTTCCCCCACCGCCGGCGCCGCCACCCGCCTCGGGGGGGGCGCCCCCACCTCCAGCCTCACCCAACCCCTCCCCCGCCACCCTCCCCTCCCTCCTCCCCTCCCCCCGCGCCCTTCTCGCCGAGGAGCCGCCGTCGCCGCCAGCCCCCCACCGACGGTGCTACGGCCCATGGCGTGCTCCCGCCCTAGCCGCCCCGACCGTTGTAATTTTTGCTGTTATCAAGTGCTCACTTACTTGTTACGCTTGATGTGCACAGGTCTGCAGGGTACTCTATTCCCAACAGATTTCACTTTCAGTGACCCCGATACATGGACATTACACGAAACCACTGCAGATACACATACACTACGACCCATGCGCTGGATAGGATTGAGGCGTGGGAGCCAAGATTTTGTCCCAAATCTTAGTATGAAAATAAATTTGTATTGTTATTTCAGTCATTTTCATTTTACAAGTCCACGAACCCGTGCTCTCTTGTACGAGCTAGAATATTAGAAGACATAAGCATTAATTATTGTTTAGTATCTCTGACTAATAAAAATTACTTATATCAAATTACATTGTATTGTTATTTCTGTCATTTTCTTTTTACAAGTCCACGAACCCGTGCTGTCTTGTATGAGCTAGAATATTAGAAGACATAAGCATTAATTATTGTTTAGTATCTCTGACTAATAAAAATTACTTATATCAAATTACATATTTTTCTTCTTATTCATTTTCTAATGCAATTTAGATAATACATAATGGAGTCTTCATTCAACTCTGATAAACTTACCAATCACTGATTTATAAGTTTTTTCATCCATATCTATAGTTTTTTTTACATGACACCTCTATGTATCCTTGGATATGCTTTTAGTTGAACTTATACTATGGTGGCTCTTGTGTACCCCATATCTTATGACGTCATGTATCTAAATTTTAATTTTTAAACTTTAATCTTATTAATTGCTGTACACTTTTATGCTACAGTTAAGTTGAAACTCTTGTGCTAATTGTACAATTTATTAACTCTCTTAAGTATTACAATGGCAAAAATAGTCATTTGGAACATGCACCATGTCGGTTAAGATCAGTGCTAAAGCTTGAAGTGAGATCTATGATAGGGTAGTGGTAAACTCAAGAGGATATTAATATGTAGGCCTTATAATGATTGTTTACTCCAAGAAAATCTCAAAGGTAGGAAAATATAGGCACATGTGGTCTGTACTAACCTCCCCGTTTCTCAAGATGTTTGAATTTTGTAATGCAATTATATTATATATGCAATAATGGTTATACTATCAATATAGTTATGTCAAAATGTTCTAGTTAAAATGTACAAATATATCTAAAGTAGTAACTTATATAATTTGTATGTCATGGTTATTAGTATAATTTTGAATAATTTATTAGTGTCTTTAGTATATGTTAAGTTGTTGCGAAAAATATTTTCAAGATTGTTGAAAAATATATATTTAACACTCATGCATGCATATGTACTTGATTGGCATGATGGCACAATACGTTTGTTTACTTTAATCAATTTTATTTGAGGGGATAATTTAGTTTTATTAATAATTGCATGTGTAGATGCAGGTACGTTTAAGAGGGCGATTATCTGTCATAATAGCAGGTGTGCAAATTTAATTTACCCTATAGGTGACCACTCCACATGTCGTCAGATGGTCTCGCAAGACTACAAGACCCTGGTGTACAATATTTGGTGTGCGCAAGCACTTATACAACGGAGGTATGCAAACCTCACTACATACACCTAAGCCTAAAGCGAGCATTAAAAGCAGCATCTAACTAGTAGTGCCATTAGGGTTAAAAAATGCTCCTGCTTTATTCCAAAGAAAAATGCAAAACATTTTTAATGAAAATCAAGAATTCATACCGGTTTATATTGATGATCTATTAATCTTTTCAGAATCCTATAAAGAGCATATAGCTCATTTGGAAATATTCTTTAGAAAGGCAGAGCAACATGGGTTTATACTTTCTATAAGAAAAATGGAAATATACAAAGAAAAGATAAATTCCTAGGTCATGAAATAGGAGACAGAAAAGTTCATTTACAAGATCATATTGCAAAAGAAAAATTTTACAATTTCCTGCTATCATGAATGATAAGAAAACATTGCAACAAGTTTTAGGAATAGTAAATTATGCTAGAAATTATATTGAAAATTTAACCAAACTAGCTAGTCCATTGTATGCAAAGTTAAGGAAAATTAGAAAAAAAAAAAAATATTTTAACTCTCAAGATATAAAGCTTGTAAGAATTATAAAAGAAAAAGTCAAAGAATTAAAACCCCTAGAATTACCTTTTTAGACGATAATTATTTCATTATAGAGATAGATGCATTTGAGTTAGGATGGGGTGCAATACTAAAATAAGAGCCGCACAAGTACTCGCCAAAAGTCGAGAAGAAAAAATATATAAATACGCTTTGGGGAAATGTAAGTTAAAAACAATAAACAATATGGATAGGCAGATTTTAGCTGTAATTTATGCAATAAATGCTTTTAAATTATATTTAGGATTTAAAGACTTCACGGTAAGGATAGACTATGAAGCTAAATGCAGATACTATAATAAAGTCAATAGTAAGAAAAATTTAACTAGACGATGGGTTTTATTTGAGCATATAAAAGGTAAAGATAATATCTTACCGGACATATTTTCACAATTATCTGTTTTTTGCAGGAACGAAGAAAGGAACAAGCCCTAGTAGGGGTGAATGTTTCAATTTTGGAACTGAAAATAAGTTAAGAATTTTTCCACCAAATACATATAAATTCAAGCCCCCGAGACCATATTGTTCTAGATAAAATACAAGAATGCATTGTAGATAATTTTTTTGATTCAATACAACAATAAGGGAGGAGACAAAGGTTATATGCTAGCAATATTAAACAGTCTAGCTGAATATTTTTGTATGATCATTGAAAAAATACAAGCAAAAGAACCATCTGAAAAATATAGAAAAAACCCATATATGTTATATATAGAGGGAAAACACTAGGAATTTATTTAATATTTGAAGCAATTATAACTCAACAGATAGAAAAGAAAAAAGATTGAGGAGTGTCATGGAAAAAATATTTACATATTGATCAAGCTCTCTCATATGCAAGAAGTATTTTGAGAGTAAATTATTTCCTAGAGCCAGCGGCAAAAGGATTATATTCAGAAATATAGAAGAACAAACGATGTGAAGATAAATTTGCCAGGAGTAAACATACAAGAAGATGGACCATCAAAGATACCCACATATAGAAATACCATAAAAAAAAGAGCAGAATTATTGAATGAAGAAATTATTGAAAAAAGGTTAAAAGAAAAGCTTGAATCAATAATTCCTCAGTTGAAAAAAATATAAAATAAGAATTCTCGTAGGAAGTTGTAACACCCCCGGTGTTAGGCTAATCGTGCACTTGTATTTCATGAGCATAAGCATCACCATTTCATAATCATACATAATGCATTTGTTGCCATGTTAATTGTGTTGGGAATATGCCCTAGAGATAATCATAGTGATGATTATATTATGTTGTATCCATGATATATTATGTGTTCATGAATATCCATTAAGGACAACTTGTATCGATTGGCAATTATGTGAATTGTTTGTGAAACTCTTTTACTTGTATGGTTATTCTATAATTGTCCTCGATCGGAGTTCGTGTGAGAACACATATGAATATTAGATCAAGACACGTATTGGTTGATGACTATGTTTCACAAGTTATGGACATGGAGATGTCAAACTAATAGTGTGGGCACATGTATGACATGGGGCTGGATTGACCCAACATGAGATGTTAGAATAATCTCTTTACACATCATGTACGTTATGTCCTTAGACCTGAAATTGTCGTATGTACTCAAGATGTGAAACGACCTACTCAGGGACTATCAAACGTTACTCCATAATTGGGTAGCTATAAAGGTGGTTTTCGGGTTTGTCAGGAAGCATGCTATGCGGCGTAGTCAATCAAGATGGAATTTGCCCCTCTCCATGTGAGAGAGATATCACTGGACCACTCGAATGATCAAGAAATGCATGGCCGTGCTTGGGTTAAGTGTTAACCTACGAGGTGGACCAAATATCGTGAGGCAAAGGGAATAACATGTATGTGAGTTTGTGGTGGTTCGTCTGATATGATCATTGCGTACGCATAGGAGTTGACACGTCTTGCTATAGGCCGCTGTCAATTATTGGTCGAGCAGGAGTACTCGGGCCATGTCTATGTGTGCGTGAGCCCATAGGGTCGCACGCTCAAGGGGAAGGAGAGGCCTAATTCGGATTGGATCTAATTAGACAAGGCTTAGGGTTACTAATGGGTCTCCAGCTCGGGAGCCTATTAGGAACGCCTATATAAGAGAGGTGGGCGCGGGGCTAGGGTTCACTCACGCCACTTTGGCCGCCGCCGCGCCCACACCCTCGCCCATTGTCCCTCGCGGACCTAGCAGTCCCGGAGGCGCGACGCTTCCTCCCCGCATGCGTGTGGATACCTCGGAGGTCTTTGCATCTAGAGCACAAGGACGAACCGCACGTGAAGGGACGGACGTGAGCAATCGCGACGGCAACCGCTGCGACGCGCACATCTATGTCAAGAGAAGACGTCTCCGCTGCACCTGCGCGTCTAGTGGTAATCCCGTGATCTATAACTAGCAGTAGTTCCTGGTTTATGGGGAAGAAAAATTTTTGTTTTCGGCTAGCGTAGCGTCCCCATATTCCATCAAATTGTTACTTGAATTGCTTGCTTATGTGTTATGTATGTTTATGGTCATGCTTAAAACTGCAAGTAATGTTCATGGTTGTCTTCCAAAGTGCTTTAGAAATGTTTAGGATGCAAAATGAAACAATGTTCATGTTGATCACTCTGGCTAATTAGGCTAAATTTGTGTTGTTTGACTTGATTTGACAAAATGACTAGTTTTGTTTGACTGATTAAGAAATGTATGTTAGAGTGATTTTTTCGATGTTGTGCCTTAAATAAAAAATGTAGTAATTTCATAAGGAACAAAAGTTATTTTTGGCCTAACTCATGAAAATGCCTCTAACATGCTCAATATGGGACTACAAATCGACATATGTATTGGTTAATTCAATTTTGAATTTGGTTAAGTCATTTGAATGCTCACTCTGTTTGACTGCTTATAATTCAAAAATTAGGCCGAATCAGTTTATGCCCCCTTAATATGAAATGTTCTACATTTTGTACTCTACAATTTTGCTTTAATGGTCATTAGCTAGTTCTGCATAGATTAGCCGCTAATTAATAGTTCAAAGGGGGATTAGGACCTGTCGGCCTTCCCAGGCCCGGACCGGCCCCCGTCCCTCGGCCGTAGCGTCGTTGGCCATTGCCAAAGCGTGGAACGCCACGCGCCAACGCGCCCGCGCTCGCACCGTTTGCTAAGCCAAAATGGACGCCATGCTGGCCTCCATTCTCGCCCACTCGCCCGCTCTCTCCTCGCCTCCTCCGCCCTCTCTCGCCCCACCGTTTCAGCAGCGGCAGCAGCTCCATCGCCGCCGCGAGCTCATCGAGCTAGTGCGCCGCTTCATGTACCACCTCGCTGACCTTTTTGGCCCCCGATCGAGCACGGTAGGGGCGAATCGCCCGTTTCCGCCGCCCGGCGACCTCGCGGAGTTTCACCGCGCGTCGGGCTCGCTGTCGGCAGCCCTCCTCCGTCTCTTTCTCTCTCGATTTTCTCGTGAGCTAGGCTCGCCTTGTCGCGTGTACATGCTCATGCCGGAGCTGGTTGCGTCGTTCGAGTCCCGGTTCACCGAACGCGGGACGCAACACCATCACGCTCACCGCCCGCGCCGTCGGCCGGCTTCGCCGTCGTGGTGACCCGACCCTGCAATCCCTAACCCTAGATCCATAGTGGCCTCGCAAAGCTCACGCACGCAATAGCTTGGACTCCCGTGGTCGGAGATGGAGCTCGCCGCCATGCGGCACCGCCGCTCGCCGTGCGTGCCTTGCCGTAGCTAGGGTTGAGTTTGCTTGCACTTCCTCCGCCGCCGCTTCCTCTCAACGAGATGAAGCCGCCGGTGCCTTTGGTTCTGTCGGAAACCTCACCGCCGGCGAGGTCCGGTCGATCCAGCGCCACCCTTGCCTACGTCGTCGACCGACCGGGCCCCAATTGTCAGCAATTTTTCTTTTCCGGTTTGTGTAGGTCTCAATTTTGCTCCAAAATTTGTGAAACAAGTTTTGTTGTGTTTCTCTTGAGTAGATCTACATGTTAAAAATATAAAATGTAAATTTTGTGATACTTTTATATATAGCTTTATTTAAATCTATTTATTCTTTTTTAATCTTGAGAAATGCATAATAAATTCTAGAAAGCTCAAAAAAAATGTGAAACCACTTTTGTTAGCTTTCTTATGACCAGATCTATCCATGAAAAATGATAAATATGATATGTTTTGTTATGGAAAATGTTTTTATAATTTAGGGTGACTAAATGGTATATTTTGTGATTTTTGCCATGGAATAAAATATAAGGAAATTAGGCCTGGTAATTTTTTTATACGCTTGATATGATGAGAAGTGACCACGAAAAATATTAAATCTATTGTTTGACACTTTTGGTAATACAAAGTATTTTCCATGGACACTTCAATGGGTATCTTGTCATTTTTGTGTAGGAAGATATCTCTGTCATTTTGCCTTGAAAATTTTATGATGGCTTCTTCATGGCATGAGTAGGCTGCTGTAATTTTCATAGATTTTTCTGGGAAATTTGGTTATACAATTTTGTTTAGGCTTAATGATAATTAATGATAAAACTATAATGCTTAAGTGACATGTATGAGCCATTGTGCTTTTTGAGCTTCATATGATGCCTATGATCTGGTAATGTGGATGGTTAGGCTCAGCTTTTGAGTTTATATGAAGGTCATGTATGTATATGTCATTTGCAATTGATTGGAATTAAGGGACAGCAAAAGTAGTTTCTGTTCATGCTATTGTTACATGCCTTAGATGATGTTTCTTGGAGATAAGTTGAATACCAGAAGTGTAGATAACTTGAGTGGGAGCGTATCGTGTGCAATTGTAATTCGTGTGCAACGTTTGCAACTTCCAACCATAATCACTAGATCTTTATATGATAGCTAGTTTGAGAGGTGAGAAACTTTAACACTTAAACCCCCACCATTACTTTTGCTAACATAAAAAGACCACTAATCCCAGGCGCCGTGACGGACGTTTCCCTGCTCCGTTCCGTCGATCCATCTACACGCGCGCCGTCGATCCATCTACATGGAAACCCTTGGCCCAGCTCGGAAATCGATCGACTAATCGAGCACACGAACACGATCGAAGACGATGCCCACAGCAGGTGACAACGAACGAAGGCCGGCGACCGAGAGTTGTATGAATTAGATGTGGCCGTATGAAGGTCGTGCGTGCTCATGCTCCCACCGCACGCCTGTGTGCGCGAGGGGGAAGCAACGGCGATGGCGCGGTTATTATAGCGCGCGTCATCGCCGTTCTGCTCTGCTTCTGCTCTCAACAAGTTCTGAACGCGCGTACAAAATTATTCTTCTGCCAGGCAGTGGCAGTGCCAGCACCGGTTTGGTTTGCATGGTTAATGAACAGCTCCAGTCAAGTTGAATCACTCGATCGGCATCAATGCGAGCGTCTGTGAACAGCACGCATGCAAACTGCATGATAAAAAATAGGGACACCATCTGTCAAGATCTAGTGATTGTGAACGACCCTTGGCAGCGAGCGTGTAGATGGATCGACGGAACGGAGCAGGGAAACGTCCGTCACGGCGCCTGGGATTAGTGGTCTTTTTATGTTAGCAAAAGTAATGGTGGGGGGTTTAAGTGTTAAAGTTTCTCACCTCTCAAACTAGCCATCAGATCAAGATCTAGTGATTATGGTTGGAAGTTGCAAACGTTACACACGAATCACAATTGCACACGATACGCTCCCAACTTGAGTATCTATATATTGTTAAAATTTAGTGGCCATTGGCCTTATAGTTTGAGAGATATGGCTGTGGGAAGTCAGGTTCAGAAATCTGTAATTTCCAGTTTTTCCTGGACAGGTTCTGTTCCTTTGTAATTTTGACCCAGATAAATTGGGAATCTTGCTGTGATGTCTGAAGATGAATTGTGGCTAATTTCATAAGCTTTCCAAATTATCCTCTTTTAAGCCCATTGGACTTATATGTCTCCAGATATGATTTATTTTCTGGACTGCCTGGTTTATGTCAACTTTGCTGAAACGTCTTGTGAGACTTGTTTGCTTTGCTTAAGTGAACCATGGTATCCTAGATGCTTAGGCTAATTGAGTTGTATGTTAGGTGCAGGTGCTAGACCACTAACTAAGAATGAACTATTATACATTAGGTTATGTAGACTTGGTAAAGTGTTACTTTGCTCTTAGAAGATAATTGGAGTGTCGGGATTATAGTGATTTGAATAGAGCTTTACTTATGAATGTTCAGCAGTGATGATTGGATTATCTTGTGAGCATGATGATACATGTCATCATAAATTGCATCCATGTCATCCTTTATGCATTCATAATATTTATTCGATGCATATGCATGCAATAGGTGTACTGGAAGGCGTGAGATTGCTGGAGTTCGAGGGGACGTACCCGGAGGAGCAGGAGGCCCCTCAGGAGTTGGAGGACCGGCAAGCCAAACCTGAAGCCGGAGAGGAGGTGATCCTAGAGTGCCCGCTGCACTAACCCACGACGTTCGTGAAAGGCAAGCCCCGGAGCATCTTATCTCCTATGCTTTATAAAATACACTTGAGTCCTTTATGATATTTGATGCATTAAGTTAGGAGTTGAATGAAAACCACTTGTTGCATATATATCCATCCTTGTCCACTAAAGATTACCTGAAATCCTATTTAGTGCAGGATCGTTTAGATGCTTAGTTAAGCTTTAAACGGTAGAAGTCAGGTGATCTTGTCACCAGCGAGATGTAGATGAATAATGGATATAATTGGATCATGGATGTACCATGTATTTTTGTAAAACAAAATTAGGGAGACCAGGCAGGAAAGTGATGACTACAGGATATGGAGATCCTGGGACTCGAGTAGTCCCGTCTGTGTCGATTAAGGACTTGATCTTGGAGCCTTTCCTTATCATTTTGAGCGCAGCCTCTCACTTAGCTGGCCGACCTGAGGTTGTCAACCACGAAGCCAAGTAGCTCCACTCAGGCCGGAACCCCGGTGAGTATAAAGTGTGGCTCGGAAGGGAGTCATCATGTTAGTCGATGTGCAAGGTGATTTAAAAGTCCTTCGCTGTTCCAGCGAGGTGATATCCCTGAGAGAACGGCGCTAATCGGGACCACGATTCCTAAGTGGTACCAAAGGTTACCTAAGGCCACCTTCGCGTAGGTGTGCTGTGGTGAGTGTTAGGAATATTCCCCAGCTGGACAGTAATCGATTCGAATCGCCATCTCTCCTAAATAGTGAGAAACTTGATGGGAGTATCTCCATGTAGCAAACTATAATAACTAAAATGGATGGTTGTGATGATCACCGAGATGGATTATGATGGACCTTCTATGGTTCCCTATGTTGCTTGCTTCAATTACAAGTTGTGTTAGTATAGATGCAAATCTAGATGAAAGGATTATAATTATTAAAAGATGATGCTAAATTAATCCTAATTAGCACTTATGCTTTTTTTGCAAAGATTGTCAAGCTAGCCCCACTTATAAGGCCTTGCATGATCCTTGATGTCGCTTTATTTTTTATTTATGATAGGTAAGTCTAGCTGAGTACATTCTCTTACTCAGGGTTTATTCCCTCTTGTTGCAGATGACACATTCTATAGCGGTCGCTGCAAGTACTGCCTTCGCCCTGAAGGGGACGAAGACTAGACCAGTGGGCATGGTCTCTGTAGGTTTCTTCTCTTATGTGAGCAAGCCAGACTACCAAACACTCCCTAAGAGACCACACGAATCAATCTTAAAAAGAAAACACACAGCAACCGAGCCCCTGCCAACCATGCTTCACCAACGGAGCAGCCAGCAGGATGAAGTGGAGCTCAATAAAAACTAGAAAGTACCTGAATGCTTAATCCA
Organism: Hyparrhenia diplandra; assembly: GCA_015847255.1. Taxonomy (NCBI): domain Eukaryota; kingdom Viridiplantae; phylum Streptophyta; class Magnoliopsida; order Poales; family Poaceae; genus Hyparrhenia; species Hyparrhenia diplandra. The sequence goes on from JADLZK010013049.1 coordinate 49,775, forward strand.
CCAAGGAATGGCATGTATCATACACCCAACACGCAATATAAGAACGAGAACAAATAGATCATAACTGACAGCACTCCTGCACCACAGGAGGGCATACCTATGCATCCTCTGCAAGTTGACAGATCAGATCAGCCGACCCAGCTTAACTGGACTTCATGTTTCAGTCCCAGATAAAGATAAAGGAGGCCTGATACAAATCTTACGATAATTTATCAGGTCCGACTCCCACAGTTCAAGCACAGTGCTAAACCATTTCTGAGTGTGCTACAAGTTGTATTTTTTTTACATCAGGAAGGACTAAAACACTGGATACACCTAATAATACTTACTAACAGCATTAGCAAAAGGGATCGCTCTGCTTGTGAGATGTGAACCGCAGCTGCTGCATAGCCAAGCAGACAGGCAACGCTCCAGATCTAGTACCCCATAATCCACAGCGTTAGTGCTGCAGATGCCAAAATCCAGAGAGCAAATGTAAGTGTCACTCCAAGAAATGTGTCAAATTATGACAATCAAACATCCTCAGTAGTCATCAGTAGCTTAGTTCCAGAAACCTCACCACAACAAGGCCCCAGATTGACTGCAGATCAGGCTATCTCACATTGTGGAATTCCTCTGGTAGGGACAAGGGATCGAGCTCCAGACAGCCTCTAAGCTTGCCACCACCTTCACACGTCAGACGAAAGCAAGGAATTTGATGAGAGAACATGGGGTATTCATCCTTTCTTATTGTCTTCACAGACCCCTCTGCTTGGTCTGGCATAAATACCCTCCTGTAACCATCCACCTTCCTCAAAAGCTGAACTTGTATGGATGAACAAGTATGGCCAAGTATCTGCACCTGTTCATATTCACATCTTCCAAAATCCTGAGCAGTCCATCCCACCCTCCAGTTCTTGTAAACAGCCCATATCTCACCGAGATGAGGAATTATTTCATACTCGCCATTTTGTCCGGTAGATCTGGCCACCACACAATGAGAAAAGACAGTTGTATCAGGGCAAATCATCAGGTCATCATGAACTCTGGAAAGCCTAAAGGATCCACACCCAATAGTCCGTTCTTCCTGAAGCAATCTTTTCTCCTCGTCTCCACAAGGACAAACATCAAGCCATCTAACTTGTATTTTACCATTACCATTCTTGAGATCAACCTTCTGTATGAAACCATAGTAATTAGGGACTTTATCTACATCGCTATAGAGAGCCCAGATCTTCCCAGGTGAAATTTTTTCAAGCAATCTAGTTTGTGAAAAATCATAGAAGCCTGATTCAGCATCTACATATATTATTTGGCTAATACTATCTTCATCAACATCTATGACTTCAGTAACTTCAGCAGAACAGGTGTTATGCTTCTTACTGTCTTCCATGAAAATTGTATGTTGTCCCTCCTCAACATTCATGGATCCTTTGCAAGAAGGCAAACCTGAATTTTTGGCACCACGGTGCTGAGTTACGGAACTACATTCTGGGATTTCATAAGGAAAAGTATCCACCATGTCAAGGGGAAGTGCTGCAGGATCAAGCTCCACAGAAACTTTTGGAACTCCTTTTTCATTTGAAAGTTGCTCAAAATAAAAAAATTCAGGATTCGGAAAAGTGAACTTATCATCTGAAGCAGTGGTAGTGTTATGCTCGCTATTCATTTCCTTTTGTGCCTTTGCAGCGATCCCCGCATTCATGCATGTTGTATGCCGCCCATTCCCAACACTCATGGACTCTTTGTGAGAACTGTTACCACTGGATGAACCTGCATATCCATGTTCCTGACTTCTTTCTGAACTGCATTCAGGGATAACGGAAGGAAAAGCCTCCTCCAAGTCAATGGGAAGCAGAAGCACTGCAGGGTCAAGTTCTAGAGATCCTTCTGGAACTCCTCCAATTGCACTCATCACATGATGTGGGATACAATGAGAAAACCTTAGTGTGTCAACCTGAGGTATCACATATGGAGCTGCCTCTCTAGACTGCATAAATAAGTTATCATACCCTTTAATCTTCACAAGCGGCATGACATTAATGCTAGTGCTCATGGTCAGATCAGAGAGGACTTGAACCACTTCATACTGATGGCTCCAATATTTGTGATTGTCAGGATCTGAACTCCAACCAATATCCCATCCTTTAAAAAGAGCCCAAACTTCACCTTCCCTTGGATATAACACAAAGCAGTTTCTTGTTTTGCTTTTCTCAAAGGATATAGTTCGCGAGAACATACCAGTTTCTTTGGCTGTATCTGACTTGCCATACTTAAAGTGTCCACATGCAACAGGGAGACCACTAAAAGACCATGCTGCCTCCACTTCATTTGTGGGATTGAACTCCAGCCAAACAAAATGCAGCATAAAGTTTGGCATAGTCTTTACCTTTGTGATTTGAGCATAAAATCTAGGCATGCAGCCTTGGTCATCAGAGATAGCCCAGATCTGGTTGGTTCTAAATTTATCTTTATCTCGAAGTTGACCAAAATCAAAAAATTCAGGATCCACAGAAATGAACTTATATTCATCTAAAGCATCATAGTTGTATAGACATAGACCATTGCTTCTGCCAGAATGAAATTCCTTTTCTTTACCATCACCATTTGTCAGACCATTATGGCCAGCTATCTCTTTGTCTTGTTGCCCAGCAGTGTTCGCAGCAGTTTCCCTCATTGTATTTTCACCAGCATGATGGGAACCAACATTAAGATTAAGTCCTGGAGTGGCAGACCAAGCTTTCTGAGCAGTGACATTTGCTTGATGACCTGTAGATTTCTGTGGTGCACCTGCATTTTTCCAAACCCCAGCATATTGCTGATTTGCCCCAGAAGGAACAGCTTGCTCCATCAGATCATGTACCGTAGAGCCAGGCATGATAGAAACCACCTACATATGTAAGCATTATTAAGCATTTCTGGGGAAGCAAAATAAGAGCATAGCTTACACGCAGGTAGAATTGCAAAATGCTTACATGTTACAGTATTATCAACATTTGAAGTAAAGTAACATCTACAAATATGCATCCACAATGCAATCCCATGACAATCCCCTGTTCTAGTCAAAACGCCCACAGGACACCCCATCAACATTTGATGTAAAGTAACATCTACAAATATGCATCCACAATGCAATACCATATGACAATCCCCTGCTAGTCAAAACGCCCACAGGACACCCCTGTCCTCCAGTAGGAACTGGGGAAAACTCATGCAACAATGCCAAATAAGCATATCCATAAATATACATACATGGAGCTTGTGCAAGGATGATAATTAGCAGAGGACAGAGAGCTTGTGCAAGTATACTATTACTTGAACAATTTCTTATAAAGGTTGTAAAATGGCAAAAAGAACACTTACTTGTGCACTAGAGGGCAAATCCTCCTCCAAGTCAAGGGAAAGCGCCGCATAAATCCCTTCCTTTTCAGTTACACTCACCACATGATGTGGGACATAATGAGAAAACTTGAGTGTGTCACCCTGAGGAACTACATCCGAAGCATCATCCATGTCTAGATCTAGACCATGCATTGCGGAACCATCTTCTCTTTCATCTTTTGTTGTACTACAGTTATTAGCACCATCTGTCATACTATTATGGCCTGCTATCTCTTCAACCAGTTTTGTCGTTTTTTTGTTGTCATCACCACAGAACATGCCACTTTTCCTTAACCTCTTCAAACTGGGAGAATTCACAAAATCATCATCAACCTTCTCTTCATTATACTTAACTTCCTGCATCTGCATGCTTCGTTGACCTTGACTAGAACCATTTGCAGCAGGACCATGGTCAGCAATCTCTTCCTCGCTATCATTACTGGTTCCTGATATGCTAGATTCACTAGATTCAACCACAGCCCTCTCTTCCTCGTTATCACTACCACTAGATTCAACCACTACCCTCTCTTCCTCGTTATCACTAGATTCAACCACAACACTACTGGTTTCTGATATGCTATCAGAAGGAATAACTTGCTCTGTCAAGTCAAGTGCAGTAAATTGCTCGGAACAACGCTGACAGCACAAAGGCTTCTCCAAGGCTGAAATGTGGTATTCATATTTCGTGCCACAGGATGGACAAATAGTCCAAAATGTTTTTCGAGTAACCCTTTCCATATCATACAAATAACGTCTTGATCTGTCTGTAAGAGTCTCGTTTGCTTCTCCAACTAATTTGAATGCTGCCTCTGCACCTCCAAATTTATTCTTGTCAGGATGTAGCAAAAGGGCAAGCTTATGATATTGTTTTTTTATCTGTGTGTCATCAGCAGTTTCAGGCACTTGTAGTATTCCATACCAGTCAATCTGCACATTTTCCTTTGCTCCAGCAGCACAATGAACATCACAAATAGTCAACATTTTTGGAATATCAATGTCACCCACTTCTTTGGAAAGTTGTTGTACCTTGATAATCAGCTTTTTTGCACCAACAAAATCCTTGTCTAGCAATTTTCTTTCAGCCAGAGCTTTTGCTCTAGCAGCCTCATCTTTGTTGCAATCCATGAAAACAAGTAATCAACTCGTTATCGTTGTAGAAATGTTAAATGATGGAATGCCTAGCACACAGGATGTTAGTAACCACAGCAGTAGTTATCTAACAACAAAATGCGCCATGTAGCTTGCAGAAATCCTGTGCGCCCACTATCATATCCAAACAACACATTTCTGCAACAAAGTAAATAAATAAACAATGTAGTTAATAAAACATGCCAGCATAACTTCTACCAACAGGTCATTACTCCCTAGAAACAGGAGGGATAATTTAATTCTACTATATCTATAACCATTGTCCATTGTGATGTTGCAACAGAAGATTAAATAGAACATGTACAGTAAAAGGTCAGATTCTAAACTTCATGGAAGTAGAAAATGTCGCTGGCGCTCCTTGAATCAAATTGAGAGATCTAACTTAAAAGTGGACATTAAGTTATGATTGTATAAGCCAACTGACAGTAACAGTAAGTAAGTAAATTCAAACTTTGGAGAACAGAGCATAAAAGATTGTACAGAATTGGTGATCCAGAGAAAAAGGAGTGGATGTACCATGAATTAAGGAAAAAATCATTATATACGACTCCCTCATTCCACAATTCATTTTAGCTTTGTCCTATGTAAAATTTCATTAGTTTTGACCAAGAGAAAATATTTTAACATCTATAAGTTCAAATAAATGCACTATTAAGATATTTAATGGAACTAATTTGATGTCATAGTAGATTTGGAACATTCTTCTAGAAACTTGAACACAATTAGACAATAATAAAGGTTTGAGGAAATGAATATTGTTATTTAACCCACAGCATCATGCATAAAAGAAGCGACCTACATACAGATATTTAAGCATTAGATAAATGTCTGTGAAGGCAGATTGAAAAGCATATCTTGTAATGGTCTGCAGTTAGTACAAATCCCAAAATGTTACATGTTGCTCCCTCCATCCCAAAACATAAGGAGTGGTCTCAGGTTTGACTAGGCATGGCCTTACAGAAAAAAGAGCATGCGCAGGTCTACTATTAGTTGACAGATTCAGAGGTTGTAAAATGGTAAAAAGGAAAACTTACTTGTCATCATATATAATCAATCAGTATGTCGCTCCATGCAGAGCGAGCAGCACAAGCTTCCCTACACAAAAAATGGGTCATCAGTATGTCGCTCCATGTAGAACTGTTTTAGATATCTTGAGTTATGGCAGCAAATTGATGTTGAAAAGATAGAAAAATTACTGCTCTTATATGTATTATTATGTATTGCCCCCAAATATAACAATATTCTTTTCCTCCCTATCTCTGTTACTATGTACTATCTGAATGTAAGGAGGCAAGAGAGGTAGAATACTAGAATAGGAACACGGAGTCGCTTTCCCGGCTCATTTGATATAATATCAAAAGGACAATATAAGTATTGAATACAAAGACACCTTTTTGTCTGTGTTGAAGGCGAGATATATGCAACAGCAGGAAAACCAATGGCCAATCATCGAATATACAAGAACATTCTTGCAATCTGCCACCCACCCACATAAGCAGACTGCAATGCATACTTGGATGTATATATATTATGACCCACCCAGAAGCACAAGCAATTTTTTTGTCCATCCGAGAATAGATGCTGTGTCTCCAGGAGACAGACAAGAGTACAAGACCATATAGTATGCCTCAGTCAGAGCTCATGGCTACTACAAAGAAAATGAAATCTTCCGTAAAAAAAAAAAGAAAATGAAATCAAGATTTGGAGGGGACCCCCGCTGGTCCCCTTGTCCACACACCTTCGCCGACTAATGACTAAAACTCCAAAAGAAGAGACACTAGCGACTAAACTAAACCGGCCCCCGAAAAGGAATACTACATGCAGATGACAGTGACGCTAACCATCCATCAAGAGCAGCACCAGGGGCTTAGGCTGCATCGTTCTGCCGCCGCCACGCCGCGACGAACATAGTCCACCCATGGTCTACTTATGGCGGATGCGGCGGCCACCGGGAGGGGGGCAGAAATTCGTCGCATTTGATTTGATTGCCCGCAACGCAACAACGGCACAAGCTAGAAAGGCAGTACTACTTATCGCATATATAACGGGACGGCAAGTGGGGAACTCCGCGAGCGAGTTAGGGTTCCTCACCGGCCGACACGATAGAGGAAGTAGCCGTCGACGCCGCCGAGTCCGGAGCTGCGAGTCGATCACCCCCACTTCATGCCGACCCCAGTACGCCAGCAGAATTAGAGGGGGCGACGTCGGGGAGCGGGGGCAGCGGCGGCGAGTGGCGACGGAGTGGAGAGAAGTTCTACAGGCGGTGAGTAGCAGCGACTGGCGGCGTACTCTCGCTCGAGTGTGGAGACGAAGGGAGGACACACAACGAGACGACGGCCCATGGACTGTGGTCAAGGGCGGCGCGGGGCCCGCTCGGTGAAAGGTCCACTGGGCTCCAATGTCCAATGTCAATGGCTGCCACACTCTTCGCGAGTACTCCAAACGTGTATATTGTACATATTACCTCCGTCATGGAGTTCGTCGTTTTTTGACTTTTTGAACTTCATGTTTGACCATCCGTCTTATTCAAAATATTTATAAAAATTATAAAATAAATTAATCAATATTCAAGTATCTTCATTGATAAAATAAGTCGTAACAAAATAAATTATATTTGTGAAAAAAATTTGAATAAGGCGAAGCATTTTAATAAGATGGCACGGAAACCGGGCGACAAACTCAATGGGACGGAGGGGGAGTACGAGGTGAGTTTTAGTGAATATTGCACCGTAGACGTAGATATGTGTATACCTGCCGCGATGTGGATGTCAGACATATCACTTTGTCCTTTATATTAGTTTGTACTAGCAAATATGCCCGTGCGTTGCGACGGGAGCAAACAGCGATAGAAATCATCTTTTCAATTATTTTTAAAGTCTTGCATGCACAACGTGTGATTGCCTGCATGCATGGTTCCCTCATAGTAGGCTATTGCATGGTTCCCTTGGCCGTATAGTTTACTCCTTCCTCGATTTATTTGATTTTAGCTGAACCAACCTTCATTTTATTTCAATTGAATGTAGAGTGGCGAACCATATGTAAGTGCTCCATATTCTAATTTGTTGTAATCAAAGTCCATCCCATACTTGAACACACTATACGGCAAGAGACTGTGTGTATCCCTATCAAAATTTGTGGACAATTTGTTTTTGCCTTTCTTCCAAGGATCCACGCACACGTCCGCGACGACGCCGGTCACCATGTCGACCACGCTGATCAGCTTCCAGCCGTGGATGCTTAGGGGACTGATGATGGGTTGTCGGATCTGCATGGACTTGATGACGTTGCCGCTAGTTCCATTGTTGTTGCAGGAAAGATAAAAAAAAGCTAAATTGATTTTCTTGGTCCAGATGCAGGTTACGCGTTGGGGATATTTATGCTTCGATCAAGTACGTGGCTGATCAGGACTCTGATGACGACGCGATCCGGCTCGATTACGTATAGAGACCGATCCTGTGGTCAGAAACAACTCGGTTTCCGATTTCCTTTCCTGTTCGGTAGTTTTTTCTAACGAACGCGAGCGCGCCTTCGTGACCGGGACTCTAGGACGGGCGGACAGAACCGAGGCAGGCGGACAGATTAATTAGGGACAGATTGGCAGAAATTTTCGTGTTTTATTATTAGGTATAGATATATACACTTAGAATTTAATAAATATTGTCCAAATTGTAATCTATAACTTTGGCGAGTACTAAACTTTTGTTGAAAGTGTCGTTTTACACTTTTCAAACTCGATGAAAAAATAAAGCTGGAATAAATACTTTGCTATTAATATGTATTCGATTAAGGCTTTAACTGTGGCCAACTGGCCCCACAGGTTTTGCTAAAATAATTTTTTACCCTTTATAAATTTTGAAAGTATATATGTTGATGATGTCGAATGACCTAAAATCAACAAGCCTTCCGCTCTATAGGTTTTCATCAATCCTGGATCCTCTAGGAATCTTACTCTTAGGCTCCTTTTGGGTCCCTTCTCTCTAAAGCAATTGGAATTACTTAATTAGAAATATTTGGCTTTGGAATTTGAGATTTCTCAACTTTTCAAAATTCACGTATAAGTCTATCTCAAACTCATAGGGTGAGAGGTAGAAATGAATTATATAGACCGCCATGTTATATGTTTGTACTCTCGACTTAATTAAAGTTATAAAAATTATTATATATTCTACCTCAAATATGTGCCCAAACTATAATTTATTACGATGAATTTCATCCTAAAGATACCTTAGTGGACTTTTGAAAGTGTGGACACGTTTTCCTTGGTGCCACAAGAACCCACAATCCTTGGTTTTGGTGCTTGAAGAAGAAACTGGACAATCCCACCATAAAATAAGGTAACGGGCTCCTGGACGTCGTGGTTGGTTGGTGGAAGTGAAAGCCTAGCGGCCGTCCGAGCCTATATGCACCCGTATTCTTTGGGCCGTCACGACTTGGGCGAGCTTATAAGCCATGTAGCTTAGAGTTTTAGCTCCCCAAAAAAAAAAAAAATTGTAGCTTAGAGTTTTTTCACAATAAGATTTGTAGGGAAACAAACGATCATTGTCTTAATTTATTTACCAGGAAGCCATAAGGCACTAGGAGGCTTCCTACAACTTTCTTCAAGAATTTGCCATTCTTGACGCACAGCCAAAACCCCATGAGCTCAGAACTATCCCTGGAACCAGTGTGGACAGATTGATGCACTTGGAGCTAGAGACATGCGGCTTCCATTTGATGGCACCTGGGCATCCGAAGGTTTTGATGACAACACGAAACTCCCTATGCCAAATCCTCCTCAATCAACCTGTTGCCGCAACAGGTATCCATCATCACTCACGTTGTGGTTTTGGAGTTAAGATTGTTGTTCTGCATCCAGTCTGTCAACTTCGACCTTGAGTTCCTGCAATCGCTGCCCAATTCTTTGTGCTGCTTTGTCCTACAAGATCCCCCTAGAGATATGTTGGTACCTTAACTATACATATAAATACCTCAGGGTTCACTGTGGTACCTTAACTACTGAAACTTTGTTATGCTTGTCATCTAATTACTTCCACTAAACTAAGGAGTTTTCTAAGAATAATTCTCAAATCAGCATGTGCTAATTTTTAAAAGTTAGCACATGCCTGCTAGGGACGCAGGTTGCGCCCGCAACCGTCGCTGACGGCGGCGTCGTCGGCGCAGGCCTTCGGTGACCGGTCTCGTCGACAACGGTGCCGCTGCTCACCCTTCACCGAGGTTCACCACTGCAGCGAGCTACGCCGACCCGCTGGAGCTCGAGCCACGTGTGGCTGTGGAGCCCCCTGCTCGGGAGGACCCAGTGCTTGATGAGCTGATGGCCGGTTGCTCCACGCCGCGCCTGCACGACGTCCGCCCTCTAGCGCCTGCACCCCCGCCGCCGCAGGCCGATTGGTGGGCTGATCTTGTGGCGGCGGAGTACACGGCCTCGAGCTCATCGCCGACGTTCGTGGAGGCCCCTTCGATGCAGGATGTGCCTGCAGCTCCCTCGGACCCGCCTCCGGTGTCTTCCGAAGACGAGGTTCCCCCTGCATCGTTGTGCCTGAGGTCCCGGCAGCAAGAGATTGAGGATCTGGTGTGTGTGCCGTTGCCATCGCCACTCATCAAGTCGAGACCACGTCTCCGTCGGCCGCGCACTCCAGCCTCCGCGCATACTCTACGTCGTAGTGATCGCATCAAGTCGCGGCCAAGGGCTGCTAATGCGACTTTGCAGGCTCAGATGCTCTTGCTTCGGAAGTTGGGCGATGAAATGCCGGAAGGGGAGGCTCCAGCCGCGGTTGAAGAGATGGTCAAGGCCGCCTTCAGGGGTGGTATGCCGTCGGCCAAGCGGCGCCGTTTTGAGTCGTTGCTTGAGGGAAGGTTTGACCTCTCCGCCATGGACCTCAACCTTGAGGGTCTCGACGAGGAGGTCACCTAACCTTGCCTTTGACGGGTCGTCTTGTCGCAAACTAGTTAAAATGTAATCCCTGCTTTTGTATCCAGTAGTCGTAGGTTCCGCCTCGGTAATTGTTTGGTTACCGTGGTGCCTTGTTGTTTGAACTTTATTCTGCTTAATGAAAAACGCGCAATGGCGTGGTCTCAAAAAAAAAAAAAAAAAAAAAAATTTAAAACTTAGCACACCTCCACCTGTTGCAGTTTCCCTATTCAAAATGTTGCAAAGCCTGTGTTGAATTTCATTATGTTTTGCCACCAATATTCGGCATCAGTATCTCTGCCCTTTGTAATTCCCAAGATGACACTACTCATTAAATTAAATACTGATTCTTTCACAATATGAAAGCCTCCTGACGCCTGAGCCAACAATATCTGCACTCTGTCGGGAAAAAAAAAAAAAAAAAAAAAAAAAAAAAAAAAAACCTACACAAAGGGTGTGCTAAGTGCAGATTTGATCCAGATCAAGAGGAAGATGATTCAGCACACCGGGTTAAGGAGGAAACCGTGGCCGACGCACGCCAACCGAGCCACACCAAGGCAGGGCCAGGGGCCAAGGCCTCCTGACGCCTGTGCCATGTGCCGTCCGGCCTTTGCTAGCCGCCTGCATAATGGTCTCCCGCGAGGCCAATGCTATGTGCTTTAAAACATACAACATCATATAGACATACAGGAAAGTGCCAATAATTAATGACCATCATAGTTCATACACTACTTACGGTAGGCAAGAGTTGGAGGTGACCATGCAGCATCAGGTGGACAAGAGAGGTGGGGAAGAGGCACAAAAACCAGGGCATAGGTTGAGCTCAGCTTACCAATCGAACACAGCATAGCATACAACAGTTTTGAACTTCAATCTCATGCATACGACATATAGCACCAAGCCTAATTGTTACTGGTTAAGTTGTTTAGCAATAGGAGTCAACAGCACTGAGCCAAGTCATGAGCTTAAAAAAACTAATCCTTTTTAAAACATGATAGGAATTAATTCCCAAGCCCCCAACAATAGAACACAGAAATTAAGCCCTATCAAGTGTCAATCATGCTTCACCTCAGGAGGAGCCAACAGGATGAAACCACAAGTACTGTGGCTGCTATGAAACAAGAAGAAAAACAGGAAATGAGTGCCAACAAATGATAACACTGAAGCCACATGAGGCTTGTGTCCAGACTGTTGACAGCACAGCACCACCCGCATAACCATCACATTCAAATTGATATAGATATCAGCCCAGCCTGGCTTTGCTGAACACTTCATGTATTAATTACCATGGAAGGGAGTCCAACAGAAATCTTGAGATAATTCATCATGTTGGGTTCCCGCAGTTCAACCACAACACTAACATTTCTGAGTGCACTACAAGTCTACGAGAAAAAGTAAGATCAGTAGGTTTTTACCTTAGAACTAAAACTATATACAGCTAATGCTACCTACAAACATCAGCTCAAAATAATTACTAGGCTTTTGAACTGCTCCAGCTGGATATCCAGTCAACAAAAGGGTCCAAGTTAATGCTTTCACTGCGGGACCAAACATTAGTTCTACAGACTAAATGCTGATAGCTTGTGTCTGCCACTCGAGCAAAAAACATGTTGAGCTGTGGACTGTCCAACATTCGCAGAACCTTAGTGCCTTGCATCCCATCAGTGAAGATCCTATCTCAGATTCAATCAGACGGTCACCTAGTAAAGAGGACCTCCCCTACATAAGGTGCGTGGGCCCTGGTACAGAGAAGGGATCGAGCTCCAGATAGCCTCGAAGCTTGCCACCATTTTCATGTGTAAGGTGAAAGCAAGGAATCTGGTGAGAGAACTTGGGGTACTCATCTTTCCTTATTGTCTTCACAGATCCTTCTTCCCTGCATCGCATAAACACCGTTTTGTAACCAATCACCTTCCTCAAAAGCCGAACTTGTATGGATGAATCAGAATGCCCAAGTATCTCCACCAGTTCATATTCACATCTTCCAAAATCACGTGCAGTCCATCCCGCCCTCCAGTCCTTGTAAAGAGCCCATATCTCACCGAGATGAGGAATTATTTCATATTCACCATTTTGGCCAATAGATCTGGCCTCCACACAATGAGAAAAGGCATTTGTATCATTGTAAGTCATCAACTTATGGACACTGGAAAGCCTAAAGGTTCCACACCCAATAGTCCATTCTTCTTGAAGCAATCTTTTCTCCTCGTCTCCACGAGGACAAATATCAAGCCAACTCACTTGTACTTGACCATTCTTGACATCAACTTTCTGTATGAAGCCATAGTAATTTGGGAACTCATGTGCGTCACTATAGAAAGCCCAAATCTTCCCAGGTAAAACCTTGTGAAGCAATCTTCTTTGTGAAAAATCATAGAATTCTGATTGAGCATGTACATATATTGTTTGGCAAATACCGTCGTCGACATCTGTAACTTCAGCACAACAGGTGTTAGGTTTGCTACTCTCTTCCTTTAGTGCCTCTGCAGCAATCCCTGCATTCATGCATGTTGTATGTTGCAATTTCCCAACATTCATGGATCCAGTGTGGGAACTATTTCCAGTGGATGATCCTGCATATTGGGCATCACACTCCTTACTTCTTACAGAATTGGACTCCTTTCCACTGGACCTCTTTGGTTTGGTCCCCAGGCAGGGTTGCCTGGCCAGGCAGCATTTCCAGCCGCCCAATTTCGGGAGCCTGGGACTGCGATTGCGCTGGCCAAGCCAGGTGCACAGCCCTCTTTGTCTCTCCATTTTCTCAATTTCACTGAGTGTCTTTTCTCTGCATGGTGCAGCACCTTCTCTTTCATCTTCATGGCTAGCCATCTCCTCATCCGATTTTGTCATTTTTTTGCTATCATCACCACAGAATAAGCCACTTTTCCTTAACCTCTTCAAATCAGGAGAATTCTGCCTGCTTGATCTGCGGGTCGTTGACCTGGAACAGAACTCTCTTCCTCGCTATCACTGCTGGTTTCTGATATGATAGATTCACTAGATTCAACCACAACCCTCTCTTCTTCGCTATCACTACTAGTTTCTGATATGCTAGATTCAGTAGATTCAACAACAGCCCTCCTGCCCCTTTTCAACCCAGCAGTTGATGAAGCTTTAGAAGGATTCCTGGCCATACAATCAGAGTTCATTTCGTCCTTTGGCCTAGCAGTGTTTCCATCAGTTGTCCTCTTTGAATTTGCACCAGCATGATGAGAACCAACATCAAAATTAGCCTTAGCAGATCGCTGCTTTGCCCCATAAGGAACAGCTCGCTCCTTCATATCACATGCAATAAACCGCTTCAAACATCTCTGATTCAGACAGCAAACAGTCTTCTTCAAGTCTGAAATGCCGTATTTATATCTCGTGGCACAGGACGGACAGATAGTCCAAAATGTTCTAGCTCTGTCCCTTTCCATGTCATACAAATAACGTTTTGACCTGTCTGTAAGAGTTTTGTTTGCTTCTCCAACCAATTTGAATGCTGCCTCGGCACCTCCAAACTTGTTCTTGTCAGGATGTAGCAAAAGGGCAAGCTTATGATATTGTTTCTTTATCAGTGCCTCATCAGCAGTTTCAGGTACTTGTAGTATTCCGTACCAGTCAATCTGTGCATTTTCCTTTGCTCCAGCAGCACAATGAACATCACAAATAGTTAACATTTTTGGAATACCAACATCATCCACTTTTTTGTAAAGTTTTTGTGCCTTGATAATCAGCTTTTTTGCACCAACAAAATCCTTGTCCAGCAGTTTTCTTTCAGCAAGAGCTTTCGCTCTAGCAGCTTCGTCTTTGTTGCACTCCATGAAAACCCAGTATCTACCATAGGGTCATTTTAAACTCCCTGGAAACAAAAAGGAGGGATAATTCAATTATATTGTATCTATAACCATTCTGATGTCATAACAAAAGATTAAACACAATAGGCACAACAAAAGGCTAGATTCTGAACTTCATGGAAGTAGAAAATGTTGTTAGCGCTCACTTGAATCAAATTGACAGAAAGTTAAATGTGGTGGACATTAAATTATGACTGTATGAGCCAACTGAGTTAAGGACACCTCATTTGATGTTATAGATTTGGCACATTCTTCTAGAAACTTGAACACAGTATTTGACTCATAGAAGAAAGCTAAAATGAATTATAATTTGAAAACAGAGGGAGTACTGACATACTCACATGCAGAGCGCCAGCCCATTAGCGGTACATGGTAACTTTAGTTTCAACGAAAAGGACTAGAAAAGGTTTGAGCAAATGAATATTGTTACTTGACCCACAGTGTCATACATAAAAGAAGCGACCTACAGATGTATGAAGCATTAGATACATACTATGTGAAAGCAGAATGAAAAGCTCATCAGTGGTTGTGAATGAGTGACTTTTTTTCAACCATTTCAACCTTGGTTCGTAGGAGCAAGTCAGAAAGGTTAAGAAATAGAACACGGATCATCCCCTACTTTTTATGCTTTTTTAAGGTTAAGGACGTTTAAAGGGTATAGAATAAGAATAGACTAATAAAAAGGAATCTAAATTAGTTCAGTACAGGTATTGATTTGATATCTTGTAATGGTCTGAAGTTAGTGGAAATCCCAAAATGCATATCTTCATCCCAAAATATAAGGTGTGGTTTCAAGTTTGACTAGGCATGATCTTATAGATCATACTTTTGGTCGTGAATTTCTCTTATAGTATATCATTTGTGGCAACATAAGTTTGAACATTAGAAAGTATTTCTGATACATATCTAATTTAATCACTTTTAAAGGACAAAGTTTTCATATTGTTATACTGATACCATTTTGAAGAAAAAGAAAATGAGGTTTGAATCCATATGAATCTTAAATTTTGGGATGAAATCCATATGAATCTTAAATTTTGGGATGGAAGTAGTACAGTATTATCATTTGAAATAATAACATCTACCAATATCTGTAGATATAAATGAGTATATATATATTTTTTAAAATAGCCTTGATGGTAAATTCGCAGAGAAAAAAGAGCATTTGCAGGTCTACTATTACTTGAAAGATTCAAAGGTTGTAAAATGGTAAAAGGAATACTTACATGTCATCACGTATATAATCAATCGGTATGTCGCTCCATGCAAGAGCAGCACAAGCTTCCCTTCATAAAAAATGGGTCATCAATTTTTGTTCAGATTCACCATGCCATGAATAATAACACAATTTTTTTCCTAAAACTGAAATAAATAGTGTAAAACTGCTTGAGATATCATGGAACAGTGCCACGTTGTTAAGAGAAATTGTTGAAAAGATAGCAAAATACTTGCTCTTTTTTTTCCCAAAGATAACAGTCTTTTTTCTCCTTATCTCTATATCTGAATCTAGGGAGACAAGAGCGTTAGAATGGGAACAAGGAGTTGCTTTCCGCCTCATTTGACATATCAAAAGGACAATATAGGTATTGAATACAAAAACACGTTTGTGTCTGCATCAAAGGCAAAACAAATGCAACAGTGGGAAAACCAATGGCCATTCATCGAAAAAATACAAGAGCATTCTTGCAATCCACCGCTCACAGACACATAAGAGCAAGGTTAATAATTTAGCCAGCTACCGGCTGGATGCTCATGCCATTTCACTTGAAGCCAACATTGGCAAACATACACATGGCTGTTTGGTTAGCTGTTACCTGGCAAACATACATATAGGTATTTAATATTTAATGCTTGTATGTGCATATCATCACCTGGGATCTATAGTGAGCTAAAACTCTCTGTCCATTTCAAACATACAAACATGTTCCATGCCATCAAGACATATCAAAACAAATACGCATTACAAGAACTGTCATAGATTAACTTTAAGCAGGAACATTCATACTAATACCCAGATAACAAATCATTTTAGAGTAACATTGCATCTTTGCTCCTAATAATTAATTCTGCTACCACGTGCCGGATGATTAGCGCTAACAGGAGATTCAAACCATCCAGAGCCAAGTGACTAGCTAAATACACTTGCTATAACCAGCAAATGCAGCCATACATGCATGCTTTGATTTATATATGACCCCCACCCCCACCCCCTACCCCCTGAGAAGCACAAGCGATTTTTTTAGTCAATCCGTGCGTGTGCGTGTGTCCAGGTGACAGGAGTACAAGACCATGGCTACTGCAGAGAAAATGAAATCAAGAATCTGGGGGAACTGCGTCTGGTCCCCTTCTCTGCTTCTCCGAACGCCTTCCTTCGTCGACTAATAATAACCAAAATTAGAGACAGTTGCGAGACTAAACCAACCCCCAAAAAAAATTGGACATGCAAGGTGATAGTGACAGACTCCAAAGCACCAGGTGCTACGGTTTACGGGCTCAGCACTTCAGCGGGTGGACTCGCGAATGGATTGTGCGGCGGCACAATGGGTTGGTTAGGTTGCTACGCTCAGTCCGCCACCGCCATGCCACGACGAACGCAGCCCACCCACCGGCAGCGACGGACGGATAAGTGCGAGCGGAAGAAATCGAAATTCGCCATTTTTTTTTTCTTTTTGAAAGGAAAAAAAAAGCAAGTCACCACATTTGATTGCTCCCACAATTGCAGAAGCTCCTGTGCGAAATCCCTACTATCCAATGCAAGCGATTGAGTTAGGGTTCCTCACCGGCCGCCACGAGGAACAAACCAATCGGCGCCGCGTCGCCGAGTCCCGGCCCGCCGACACCACTACATCGGCCGCGGAAGGAGGGAGGGAAGCCGGGAGCGGGGTGGACGGCGGCGAGTGGGCGCGTCGGCGACCAGGGACACGAGTGAAGAGAGCTCCTTGGGGTTGGGGTTCAGCGGGCGTAGCTCTCGAGAGCGAGACTGAACGCCGGCCGGCCGGCCGAGACGAGACAAAAACGTGTGGACTCTAGTCAACTGCGGTGCAGGCCCGGCTGGGTGGGTTGGGTGGCTTTGGTTCTGTTGGGGCCCGCGTGTCAGTCATGAAACTTGCTCCGTGCCAGTGGCCAGCTTCAGCCTTCAGGTCCTTGGCTGCTGCTCCTGCTAGACTAATTCTCAAAAAAAAAAAAAAAAAAAAAAAACTTTGGGACTTTGGTCTTTGGTCCTTCACTCACATCATAATTAAAAAGCAGGTGGGACCAAAATTTAATTTTTAGACTTGAAATATTAGGAACAATTGAAGATGCTTTTTTCTTTAGAACCCGTAAATTATGGAGTTTTTAGGAGAAAAATATTTAGACGACTGAATGTGAGGACGCGCCAAGTGAAAATGGAGAAAGAGGTGCCATTGGCTTTTCTAAGGACCTCGAGCCAAACCAAGCGAGGCACGGCCTTAGGCCGGTTAGGCGCACGCATGACCAAAGAGAAAGAGAGGCATCTTCTCGACATCACTAGACCCCTCAAACCCAACAGAGCAACCAAATTTCATTCCAGGGCCATAGATGTAAGTTTAAAAAAAACAAGACCATATACCCAGGGCTATAGAAATAAATCTCTCTATTATGAAATGGAGTTCTATTACGAAATGGAGGGCGTAAGTCAAATTGCTCGCTAGTTGGGCCACCGATTGGCTCCGAAGTAACGACATGCTTATTATGAATTACCAACTACTAACCACTTGCTAATAGAAGTAAGGATTTGACATGAGTATTTTATCTTTTGATTAAATTTGTTCTCGTCCTCCTATAGGTGAGGTGGGGTCTCCTGGAGACAAACACACACTACACATTCTAGCTAGAAGAATCTCTAAGCTAAAATTAAAAGGTAAACAACATTGTCGGGTACCACAATTAGGTACCCAAAGCACCTGGCCAAGGTAAAGGAGCTCAACTCTAACATAACGAGAAGTAAAGGCCCGTGTGGCCAAAACACCCGAGGGACGATGAAGAAGGGCAAGGTTTGCGACTCGCCCGACGCATCCTCGACCTCAATGGATGAGTATCGATTCGCCCGAGGGCCCCTCGACCTCGAGGCACCGGTTCCGACATGCCCGAGCCTGCCTCGGGCACTACCTCGACTCGCCCGAGACAACTTTGGTAAAGTCCCTCGGCGACGCACCCTCGACTAAAGGCTCCAACACAAGAACGTGCGCATTAAATGACCTCTAGCACCCCCGATTCCCGCCGACGCTGCAAGATTCCTGCATGGCTAGGAATGACTGGTGTCAAATCTCACCTCACGGTCATGATTACGCCTCGGGAATGATCAACTAATGTTGCTACCGCCACGCCGTGCGCTGTTTCAACCACTGTGACGGAGACATCCCTGGTACGTTAATGCTTTTTTTTTTGTTAATTCTAAAGCAATGCCCTTTAGAATTAACAAAATGATACTTTCACATAGAATATGTTCCCTAGAAACAAGATGATACTTTCACATAGAATATGTTCCCTAGAAACAAGATGATACTTTCACATAGAATATGTTCCCTAGAAACAAGATGGCTGATTTGTGAGAGAGAATAAGTTGAAATAAGATAAAAGCAAGAACAATCGAAAAGGCTCTAAACTCTAGATCGTGAGGAAAAGGTACTTCACAAATTACATGTTTATATACAAAGAGCCACGTATATAGGCTAGAGTTCTTCACTGCCAACCCAAGATTCTTTTTGTGAAAGAAATAATCCTTTAGAATTTACACATGTTTTTCATATATGTATTGACCATTTGTGGAATGTGTGAACGGGTGAAAATTGTTCTCATTAATTACGTCAGCTAAAAACTAGTACGATGGAATACGAATTCAGGCCGAGGTGGTCATGCAAGTTTTGATGCTTCCACGGACCACGACCTAGTAGAAAACTCGGACTTTTTTTTTTTTTTGAGCTTAACAGGTACTTATGGCCCTGCATTCATAAACAAGTGCTCAGCCAAATCGCGAGCAGCCAGAGAGTTTACAAACTCTGGGAGGGGTCCAACCATACAACAGATTGGCCCGGGTCCCAACTCATACACAAATTCGCAATCTCATGCGCTACTGAATTACAAGAACGTGGAACATTACAAATATTATTAAAAATGAAATGATCATCGAGGAACTCCCGTAAATCTTTGAACAAGAAATCATCCGGGGCCAGATCCCGAGAGTTTGTAAGCAGTGCATCCTTTAGCAGTGTGCTATCAGTCTCCAACTCCACACTAGAAATTCCATGTATTTCTGCTGCCTTAAGTGCAAATTTGCATGCCAGAGTCTCAGCCATCATAGCATCACGAACAGGGCTTACTTTGGTCGTCCCAGCCATCACCGGGTGGCCAGTATTATTTCCTATTATTTCTGATAATGAAGCCGCATGCTCCTATTGTCGTCCCAGGTTTGAAGCGAGAGGGAAAAGGAAATTGACTTTCCGTCCCAAAAGCCGAACGGGCCCGGCCCAATCAAAAGTAACCCTACCGTAACGGCCCTGTTGGCGCCGGTGTTGGTGGAAGCCTTTCCTGGGCGGGCCTATATGTATTTCTTAGGCAGTCAGCGCTTGAGCGAGCTCTTAAAAGTAGTAGTTTTCTTTTTTTTTTAAAAAAAATATATATTTAAAAGTAGTAGCAACAGTACATAAGCAAAGATGATTTCTGCGAGAATTTGATACTACTGGTTCTAGAAAACCAGCACGAACGAACGCTTGTCCAGCTTTCTCATAATGATAGGTGCATAGAATTAATTTCATCTGTTGCTAATCTCCCTAGAACACTACTAATCTCCTGTTCTCGATCTGTTTGCTAATCTCCCTAGAACTACTGAATATATACAGTTTGCTGCAGTGTATGGATGTGCCTTACTAATCAAAATATACATCCTATTGTCCTACCGTACCGTTTACTGAAAGTCAAAATATGTATTGTCTCCCTAGCATCCTACATGATCCTCCTGTTGGTGACTTCCCTGTGCTTAATTGCTACTAAATCCGTTCCAAATTGTAGTTCATTTAACTTTTTAAACCTAAGTTTGACCACTCATCGTATTCAAAAATTTGTTCAAAATATTATAACTTTTGTTGTGGCATGCTTTATTAACCAAAGATCCTTAAGAATGACTTAAATTTGACTATATTTGCACAAATTTTTTGAATAAGACGAGTGGTCAAACTTAGGGTTGAAAAAGTCAAACAAATTATAATTTGAAACGGAGGGAGTAATGAAATGTACATCCTGCTATCTTAAAGAAACCTTACACAAATCATAACATACCACATGTCTCAGTCACAGTTTTTTCGGTAAATGAAGTATTGTAATTCGACCAGCAACAAGTAAAGCCCTGTTTCGATTGATAGTGTAAAAAATTAGCTAGCTAAGACCAGGTGCTAAACTAACCCCTATCCTAACCCAAGTGCCACACCTTGGTCTTAGCTAAACTAACCCAAGTGCCACATCTCCCTAGAACACTACTAATCTCCGGCCTAGCCACATACTGGGCGTTATCAAATTCACTCTCTGCCCCTCACTGGCGGCCCCTGAACAACGAACAGGCGATTGAACCCACTGTGACGACAACGCCATTGATGTCCATTCGATTTGCTCCGGTTGCCTGCAGATGTCTTCCAGCCGGTGAATCACACACTTCAGTCGACTCTTGTCCTCCTCCTTGAACAGAATCAACCATCCTCGCAGCATTCTTGTCAGCTTCAACAACACCATCTTCTTGCCCATCCACACAGCACCCTGAAAACATGGCTCATTACGAGTTTTCCAAATTGTCCACAGGCCAGCTGATGAAACCGCATTAGTTACCACATGCTTCTTGTTGGACAGCCAACAAGTTGCAACAGATTCATAATCTCTACCAATATTTGTATATATCAATCAGTTCAGAGATGATTTTCCACACAGAGGAAGCCACACAACAGTCAAAAAACAAATGTTTAGTAGTCTCTAAATCGGCACAAAACAGACAGCTTAGATCAGCCACCTCTCTTCTTTTCTGGAGGTTGTCTCTAGTCAGTAGTCTGTTATGAGACAATAACCACAAAAAGAACTGTACTCTTGGAGGGATAACTAGTTTCCACACATGGTGTATATTTTGATACAAATTTTATAAAGCACGCATACATCGTACGTGCAATTTGCCCAAACAATTGGTTGAAACTACAAATCTTAGCCAAGTTCGATCGTTCGTATTGGCGCACACGTGAAGCCGCAGTCATAGGCATGCAGAATGCAGCTAGCTAGGCACCGGCCTGAAGAAAAAGTGCGAAACGACAACATTGCCGTTGTGGCTTCTCATCTCGTGAATCTCCTTCGATCTATTTGCCTAGACCAGTACTAAGCAGCAATGTTTCTCGCCATTGATCGAAAAGCTCCAACATTTTTTTACTCGATCCATTCACTAACACACAGGACAAGCTTTACACAAGTTTGACTTAACCTTTCGACTTCCCGTGTCAAAATATACACCCTGCAGCTAGCTCTTTGCTCTCTGTAAAATACTGATAGACATGGCAGACACACACGATGAAGCTAGTACGTATAATCACCTCTAAACTACATGCATGCAACATACACTTTTTTCTTATCACGATATGTACGTATTAGTATATTCTAGCACACGGCTGCACCCAACTAAAATAAAATAAAGGACATCACTGACAGTGTGGCCACTCATGCAACATCCCCCACATGCATATATATATATATATGCATCACCCAGTATTCAGAACTCAAAACTACATAGTAGTACTCCCTCCGTTCCACAATACTTGCAATTCTTTGACTCATATAAACTGTGTTTTGACTGCTCGTCTTATTCAAATTTTCTATGTAAATTATCAAACAAACAAAAACGTCATTACAATATCTTTAGTGATGTAATAAGTCATAACAAAGTGGTAATAGTTATTAAAAAAAAAGTTGAATAAGACGAGAGGTCAAATACAGTTTATATGAGTCAAAAATTGCAAGTACTGTGGAACGGAGGGAGTACTAACTAGCTGCCAGCTTTTTTTTTTCTCATACATGACTAAATATATACTCCTTCCATCTCAAAAGCAGCTTCTGTTTGGATCTTTCAACAAAAAAAAAATAAAATTAAAAAAGAGCTACTAGCGAGTTTGTCAGCCATGTGAGCATGTCTGTACCTGACCATGCAAGTCACCTAATAATAATAAGATATATATATATAGTTCCAGGTTAAACTAAACTACGGGCTTCAGTCAATTAAACTAGAACAAGTAGTACGAGTTTTTTCTATAAAGAAATTAAAAAAATACAAAGAAAAAAAGGCATGCAGAGCAGGCTCAGCTAAGTTTCAGAAGATTCCTCGAGAGTTTAATTAATTGGAGACAAATTGCGACGCTTTGCTTAATGCGTGCAGGTAGCGTCCTTAATTAGGTAACGAAACCGGGCACCGTGCTGGTGCCTGTCTCCCCTACTTGAGGGTACAAGACCAGCGCGAAATTTGGCGTGCTTGTTTGTGGCAGCTGCCCTGCAGGCTGTAGGCAGGCAAGTTCCTCTCACTCCAGATTCTCCAGCTTCCTTTGGCTCTGATCACACCTCACAAGCAAAGTATGAACTCTGAACCAAGACATGTAAGCTAGTTCCTGTACAAAAAGTATATATATACTCTGTGAATCTGCGATTAGTTTTGATTACTTATTCACCTGCTGGTTAACCTGCTCTCTGCAGATCATCCGTCTGCATACTGCATTGCTGATGAATAAGTAATTCAGTCAAGTACCAGTCAATCCGTGCATGCGAGCATTTCTTCTAAATGACGTACGTTCCACTGATGACTAAAGATGTTGTCCTTACTCGATCTGATGAGCATACATTTCTTCTAATAGCAGTACTATGTGTTAGTTACTAATCTGGGTCTCAACAACCTGCAGTGTGGTCCCGTGCATGTCTTTGCCTGCAGCTGGTCGGGTGTGTTAGCAAATTCCAAGCAATAAAGTGTATTATTATGTTGATTGAACTTGAAGCAGCATATAAAGAAAACTTACACTAGCGCCAAGTGTTGTGGTCCGGGGAATTAGATAATATTATTGTCACACGTACATATGGGAATGCAACGCAAGCACAAAAGAGAAATTAGCATGTATATATACTGGAGTAGCTAGTACTATCTGCTGAAAGCAGTGCTACAAGTGCTCAGATTAGCAGGGAGAGAGAGGACAGTGGCAATTTAATCCTGTCGGGGCTCTTTGTGTGTTCGATCATCACCTCCTGATCATCATCGATCATGGTTATCGATCTGTTAATTTGTCTGCCACTGTACGTTTTGTAAGAGTACTGATCATGAGTGGAGGAAAGCAGTAGCTAGTTTCTCTTCTTTGGAGGCAGTCAACAGCAGGCCTGCAAAGTAGTAGTAGTATCAGTTTGGGATCAGGATGGGGATCTTCTTCTAGTACACTATATATACAATTAGTTAATTGCATATGGATAATAACCCCCATGATCTCTGCATGATTCGATCGTGGAGAAAAGAAGAGTAATTAGCTATGCTATGCCCTTGATCAGGCCTTGAAAGCCGCTAGCTATACGCCTATTACTTCCATTGCCACTGATTAATTCTAGATAGATCACGCTTGCTAATCACCCAGTACTACTGAAGGTATAGGTAGGTAGCCACATGCCGGTAGCCACATGCCATGATCTCTGTCGCCGTTGCATTTTGACTCCGCCGAAGGCTTCACAGTAGCCTCCACGCAGTTTACGCGACGCCGTACGTCCTTGCCTTGAAAACAAAAACACACACCGTACTGATCGATCGCCTCTTATTGGCTCATCTGAAAGCAAACACGAGACGACGTACGATCACCACTGCACTGATGAATCCATCATCGACCAGTAAAATAAACGAGGTCCCAGGATGCGGCCACTAACGCAACATCTAATCGCACAGCCTGACAGCCATATCCAAAATAAAATTCAACGCTGCGTACTGCTGCTACTGGTACAAGGAATTATCAAAAGGTTTAGTGGGCTTGGTACCATGCGTGCACGCAAAAATTATCAAAAGTTCACACATTGCTGTTTGACAAAACATGTACGGGCAAGTTTCTTCTTCTTCTTTTCAACCATGCATACGTACTTGCAGACTTGCAGTATATATATACTAGTAGTACTAGTATATATATATTATTAAGAGTAGTGGTTTATGTGAGCCATGTGGGCATGTCTGTACCTGATGCCCATGCAAAGCCCTCCTAAGTCCTAACACCCAATTAAACTAGGCAAATTAAAGCAGAGAAGAACAAGCTACTTTTTTTTCTTCTTATTAAAAAGAGAGAGAAAGAGATGCATGCAAGGACAAATTAAACTAGCAGAGAGCAGGCTCATCAGTATCATATATACACTCCTACTCCTACTATTTCAGAAGATTCCTCATAGATATAAAATTATATTACAACAAACTGTGATGCATTGCTTAATGTAATGATCTAGGGTTCTTAATTAGGTGATGAGAAGTAGTAAAGTAGACATGGCCTCTGCGCCTTGCTGGCCTGTCTCTTCTGTTCCCCAACAAGCCGGCGCCAATATTGCCATGCCTGCCCTGGAGTAGGCTGCAGAGCTCCTGACCTGCCGTGAGAGCTAGCTTCTCTCCACATTCTCCAGGTTCCTTGGCTCATCTTGATGCAAGGTGACAAAAGACTAGTAGTATATATCTTTGCATGTGATGCGTCGATCTCTCTCAATTAGGTTAAATAAATAAACGCTAGGTTCTAGTGCTTCAGAGTTCAGAGTGACGGCAAACAGTCATATGGTGGCGATCTGAACTTAACATTTGTTTATCATTAGTAGTCGTCTATGTCTACTCACTTGGGGATGATAGTCGTCGTTGCCTGATCTAAGTACTATATTAATCTCCTGTCGAAGAAACAAATATGTATACTGTAGTATGTAGTGGTCCATGTGTCTGGTCGTGCACTAAGCAAATTCAGAAACAAGCTAAGCATGTTGGAACCGGCGAGGCCCGGCTCACCCAAGAACGCAGCGACGACGACGGCGTGATCACCGCGGCACGGCGTGATCACCACGGCGAAGCTCACACGACGAGATTGGAAACTGGAAAAGATAAACACGAAGAAGATTTTGTGGGGGCTCCCAACGACGACCCCCTCGACCGGACTCACTTGTATTTATAGCCAAATGCAAGATACAATCTCAGGATCTCAACAACCTGAGGATCCCCGCGCCATATCGCGCCAAGTGCGCCATGCCGTTTCGCCGCGGCACGCGCTACGTGCGCCCAACGCTCTATGACGCGGACCGACCGAAAGCAACGGGCTGGGCCGTGATCAAGCACGCCTAAGACCACACCCTGACCCTAACTAGCTAATGCATGACTCCAACATAAGATTACAATATGCTTATGCAACAATTTAGTCTAACAAACACCCCTAAACTTGTTGCACCTCCACGACGCCCAGCGCACTCCGCAGCTCAACGAACTTCACGCGTCCCAGCGACTTGGTGAAGATGTCGGCGATCTGCCCTGCAGTCCCGGCGTGATCAACCTCCACCTTGCCGTCCTCGATGCACTCACGAATGAAGTGGTACTTGGTGTCGATATGCTTACTCCGATCGTGATGCACCGGATTCCTCGCGAGAGCCATCGCCGACATGTTATCCATGAGTAAACGCACCGTCGCCTCCTTCGTCCCCATCATCTCGCAATTAGCCGACTCAGCCAAACTCCTTGGCATGCTGCTTTGCTGCAGCTGCCACATACCCGCTTCACAGGAAGACAAGGCCACCACCTTCACGCTTCGTGAAGCCCAGGTTGAGATCGCCACCCGGGAAATATGCCACACTGTCGTGCTCTTGCGATCATCAATATCTCCGCAAAGTCACCGCCGCTATACCCAAGGAGCAAGGGTTTTAGCTCAGTGCCTTTCTCATATTTGCAACCGTAACAAGCTGTTCCCTTGATGTATCTCAGTATATGTGCTTCACTTTGCGACCCCAATGCTCCTTCCCCCGGTAGCTCCATGTGCCCGCTCACTACCCCCACCGCATAGGCGGTCGGTCGTGAGTTAACCCGGATACCCGAGGCTACCGATTATGCTTCGTACCGGGTCGGATCAACGGCTTCCCCTTCCTTCTTCTTGCTGAGTTTCAGCCTACACTCCATTGAGTGTCACAGAATTGCGATCTTTCATGCCACGCCTTTGTTCCGAAATCTTGATGCATATGCACCTTGGCTGAGAGTGATCCAGCCATCACCTTGCTGTACCTCAATGCCGAGATAATAGCTCGTAGCCCCTGGATCGCTCATACTGAATTTCTTCATCATCTCGCCTTGAACCTCTTGATCGAGTTCAACATCCGGCCCCGAAATGATTAGATCATCCACGTAAACCCCCACCGGAAGATAGGACTCGTTCTTGCCTCTTCTGTACAAAGCATGCTCCAACTTGCTCCTCACAAATCCAAGAGCAAGCAACTCCTTGTCAAGTTTAGCGTTCCACGCTCGGTGCTTGCCAAGGCCATACGGTGCCTTCCTCAACCTAAGCACCTTGTCGCCACCGCCCCACAACGAAACAGGTGGCTGCTGACGCATACGCGATCTGGTCAAATCACCATTCAAGAATGCGGACTTAACATCCATATGATGCACCTCCCATCCTCCATACGCCGCTAGTGCAAGCAAAACCCCGACAGTCTCAATGCGAGCCACTGGAGCAAATACTTCATCGAAGTCAACTCCCTGACGTTGAGCGTAGCCCTTTGCTACCAAACGCGCCTTATGCTTGACAATTTTTCCAGTGGGATCCTTCTTGACTTTGAACACCCACTTCGGGCCTATGGCCCTTTGTTTAGCCGGCGGCGTGGTGGCGACCCAAGTCCGATTCTCCTCTATCGCCTTCATCTCCACCCGCACGCTTGCCTCCGGCTATCCCGAGACAAAGCCTCCTCAACGGACCTCGTTCTTCTGCTGCCACCGACGAGACTCCACTGTACTCAAAACTCTGAATCTCGTCAGTTGAATCAAGCAATTCAGTCACCGTTCGAAGCAGGTGGAGCTCGCCGAGAATCCACCGATCCACCCGTTGGTGGTGTTGCCCACGTGATCGATCGCCGAGGAGTGTGAGACGGGGTATGAGGCGGGGTACTTGGATCACCCCAACGATGGAATTGATGATGCGGGCGAGAAAACGTCAAAATCTTCTGATGCAACCTCGTCAGACGCTATTGTCGGACGATGAACAGTGTCTTCATCAAGACTCTGAACTCTGAATGTTTCAGTTGCAGCGCCATTCAGCCCGCCATCTTTCTCCTCCCAATTCCACTGCCTTTTCTCATCAAAAATCACATCCCTCGAAATGATTAACCTGCCTTTCACTGGGTCATATACCCTGTACCCCTTTTGCCGTCTTGTTCAGAACTCCAAGAACACGCCCGCACGCCTCCCGATCTGTCGACGCCTTGTTCATGCCCGGACCAACCTTCTTAGCAAAGGCCACGCACCCAAATGTGCGCAAGTGCTTCACCGCTGGCTTTCTCCCGAACCAGGCTTCAAACGGCGTCCTCCCTTTCAGACTCTTTGTTGGCGACCGATTCAACAGATAAACGGCCACCGTCACAGCCTCCCCCCAGAACTGCGCTGGAACGCGCATGCTCTTCAATAAGCACCTCGCCATCTCGACAACGGTCTGATTCCGCCTCTCGACGACCCCGTTCTGCTGTGGGGTATACGGTGTAGTGGTATTGTGCCTGATGCCATTGTCAATGCAAAACGACATGAAACCACCGAGTTGAACTCACCACGCGCGATCATGACGGAACGCCTTCGCTTGCCCCGACTCGGCTCGGCTGCTGTCTTGAACTTGACGGTACTTGAACGCTTCGTTCTGGTCCGCAGCTCCCAACTCAATCCACATGTATCGGCTGCGGTCATCAACAATGAGCAAGAAAAACTCCTTTCCTCCCCGGGCGTGGGCGGCGTGACATGCCCACACAGATCGGCGTGCACCAGCTCCAGCCCCTCCGACGCCCTGAACGCCGAAGCTTGCGGGAACGGCTTGCGGTGCTGCTTCCCTAGAGCACAGCCATCGCACACTTGCTCCAAGCGCCGGATCACAGGCATCCCATCAACCATCTCCCGTGTACTGAGCTCCTGGAGAGATCTGAAATTCAGATGGCCATACCTTGCGTGCCACGCCCACGCCCGCTCATCCATCTTGGACATGAGACACACCGGGCGACGGCAGTTTCACCTTCATAAGGTACAGGCGATTCTGTCTCACCGCACGGATCATTACGCCACACTTCTGTTCCGGTGTGGTCCGTCGCTCGAACACCTCCATCACGCCATGGTCGATTTCGACACGACATCCGCACTCCTCAAGCTGTCCAAGACTCACGATATTACACTTTAACGAAGGAATATAATATACCTCCGTCGGTATTTTCGATGTTCGTTGTTCTTCCCGGCGATCGCCACGGCACCGACCCCGCAGATTTCAACCTTGGATCCATCTCCAAAGCGCACCGCCCCTTTGATCGACTCATCGAGCCGACAGTGCCTCTCGGCACCCGTCATGTGGCTTGTGGCGCCCAGATCAGTACCCATGCTCCTCCATCATACCTTGATGGGAACACCGTTCTCGATTCGGGAACACACGTTTGCCTGCACGGGGCCTTGAGTGCGCGCAGTTGCATACCTGGGCCACCAAGAGCGCTCCGGTCTCAGCGTCGTACCGCAGCATGGTGCACGGCCTCCCCGCTGCTCCTCCTTCTCCTCGCTTGGTTGGACACTCTTTCACCCAATGTCCATAAACCCCGCACTTTCGGCACTTTCCTTTCCTCTTTGGATGCCCAACACCGGACTTGCCAGAATCACGGCCATCGTTGCACGACTTCCCAGCCCATCCTTCTTGGAATTATTACCACCGCCACCACCCTTGAGGTCGACGATTTGTTGGTCACCATCCGGCTCTTGCTTCTTGCTGCCCACCTCCTCCTGTTAGGAGAAGTTTCCCGGTCTTCTCAGCCTTTTTGTTCCACCGCTGGGTCGACGGTCTTCACCCGAGTTGAAACCCTACGAGATCTTCGATGGACAGCTTGTTCAAGTCATGGATCATCTCGATCGACACCGCTATCTGATTGTAGCGTCTTAAGACGACCTCGAGAAACTTCTTCACGACCCTTGTATCATAAACGCTCTTCTCACCTAGGCCACGTAGATCGGTGGCTAGCTTGGAGATCCGCGCGCTGCAAAGTCCTTGATTGTTTCTCCGGCCTTGAACGTGATTGCTTCAAAGTCGGCCAGCTTACGTGCGTTTACCTCTTTCACGCGCTCAGCACCAATACGCATCGACTTTATCGCCCCCATGCCTCCTTTGCCGTCTTCTTGGTGGCAAAGATCGGTGCATGTCGGGGGAACACCGCGCAGCAGTGCGCCAAGAGCGAGCCGATCACGTCGACGCTCGATCTTATCTCCTTCGATCGCGTCCCACAGGTACATCGCCTCAAGATTGCATTGCACATGAGCCGACCACTCCCGGTAGTTGGTTCGGGAAAGCATCGGCGGACAAGGTTCCCGGCCGCCTGATTCCACGCCCTCTCCTTCACCTCCTTGTCTACGTCTCCCATGGCGACGGCGGATAGGGTTCACGGCACCTTCTTCTCCGATCGGGTAGATTGATTCAACCCGACCCCTCTCCTCTCTCCGAAGCCGACGAACACCACTCCTCGTCCTCCTTGCGGCTCCGATACCACGTGTTGGAACCGGCGAGGCCCGCTCACCCAAGAACGCAGCGACGACGGCGGCGTGATCACCGCGGCACGCGGCGTGATCACCACGGCGGCTCACATGACGAGATTGGAAACCGGAAAAGATAAACACGAAGAAGATTTTGTGGGGCTCCCCAACGACGACCCCCTCGACCGGACTCACTTGTATTTATAGCCAAATGCAAGATACAATCTCGGGATCTCA
Organism: Hyparrhenia diplandra; assembly: GCA_015847255.1. NCBI lineage: Eukaryota > Viridiplantae > Streptophyta > Magnoliopsida > Poales > Poaceae > Hyparrhenia > Hyparrhenia diplandra. The sequence continues at coordinate 80,016 of JADLZK010013049.1, forward strand.
ACAACCCGAGGATCCCGCGCCATATCGCGCCAAGTGCGCCATGCCGGGCCGCGCGACGCCGCTACGTGCGCCTAACGGCTCTATGACGCGGACCGACCGAAAGCAACGGGCTGGGCCGTGATCAAGCACGCCTAAGACCACACCCCGACCCTAACTAGCTAATGCATGACTCCAACATAAGATTACAATATGCTTATGCAACAATTTAGTCTAACAAAGCAGGCCGTGTCATGCTCATGCGGTAAGCTATAATGTCAACTAATACAATATAGTGTAGATGTTAGGACACCATCATGTCGAATCTGGTCGAACTATTGCTTTTTGTGTCTTGTACACAACAGAACTGGCTTCTTCTTGTAACACCTAGGGGGGAGATCAGTTGCCGTGAGCAACGGCTTCCTTTCTCCGCGCTCACGGGCGACTCGGAGCCGATCTCCGCTCGTCGGAGCTTGTACCACTCATCGGAGGCCGTGCTGCTCGTCGGAGCCTCGCGAAGCCATCCCCGTCTTTGTCGTTGTCTCGTCAAGAGCTCGAAGTGGGCTCGTCGCCCGGCTGCTTACGGACTCGCTGCCGCCCGTCTCGCCTCGTCGTTGTCGCGACTCCAGCTCGTTGTGGGCGCCTCCAACGACCTGTCCTCTCGATTGGGGAGGTGATTCCCCACGCCTAGAGCACAGTTCCGGCGGCCGTCGCCCGCCGGATTTGTCAAGCCGCCCGGACCGGCGCTCGCCCTGGTTCTCTCGCGGCGGGTATCGTCCATCTTCTTGAATCCTGAGGCACACAGCTTGGTTTTGCCATTCTCGACGATACGCCGCTCTTGCTCGCACGCTCCTCGGGCTCAAACGCCCTAGCGGCCTTTGCCGTCTTGGACGTAACCGCCGCCCGGCGCTTTGCCCGCCGAGCCGAGCGGCCATCGAGTTCGTCGCCGTACTGTAGCTGGGGACGAGACTTCCTTCATTCTAGAAGTGGTCGGGAGGTCCGAGGCAACGCGTGTTCTCTGCAGACCTTCCAGAACGATTGTGAGCAATCGGTGGCCAGCCTTTGGACACGAAAAGAAGATTACGTGAGCCACCGCCGTGCTTTATAGATCAAGCCGCAATTCTTTAATACACTGCCTGCAGCTCGCAATCAACCGAGTCAGTTCGAAGAAGGCGGCAGTAGCAAAATTGGTTTCCTCGGGGCTTGAGAGGCACAAGCAAAATTGGGTCTTTCTTTGATGCTTAGGACTGCGAGAAGCAATGAAGATTGTGGTGTGGAACCTGCCGGGGTTGGGAAACGCCCGGCGGTTCGGGGACTTCCAATTGTCAAGTCGAAAAGGCCGGATGTGATGTTCTTGTCGAAACTAAAGTCGATGAGAAAAAGATGAATGTTTTTGCGATTGAAACTTGGGCCGGAAAACATGGAGGTGGTGGAGTGCGTGGGCAAAGGAGGAGGTGTTCTTGTGTTGTGGAGGAGGGAGATTGATTTGGTTTTGCGAAGTAAATCAAAAAACCATATCGATATGGAGGTCCGAGGGACAGTGGAAGTCCTTGGAGGTTCACCGGCTTCGATTGGTGAACTGGATGCGTCTATGAAATATAAGACATGGAAGCTCATGGAAGACTTAGCTAGCCAACGCCTAAATAATCAAGCTTGGTTGTGCGCTGGGGACTTTAACGAAGTCTTGTTCCAACACGAAAAGAGGGGGACCTCCTCGGTCACAAGCTTGCCTGGACCGCTTTAAGCAAGCTTTGGAGCGAGCGAGCCGCATGATCCGGGGTTTTGCTGGTGATGTGTTCACATGGAGAAATAAGCACACAAAGGGGACAATTATGTCAGGGAGTCGCTTGATAGAGCATTATCAAACTTTCAATGGTTGCAAATGTTTCCCGCTGGTCCATGTCAAGAATGGGGATCCCTTTCACAGTGACCATCGGCCCGTGGTTATCACCACCGAGAGAGTACCGCTTGGGAGAAATAGGGCCGATGGGGGTTTCAAATTTGAGGCAAATTGGTGAAGGAGGAGGGGTTTAAACAAGTGGTGGAAGAAGGGTGGAATGCGATGGAGGGGAGACAATAGTTTAAGTGCCAAGATGAGAGGGGTAGCGGCGAGTTTACAAGATTGGAATAGTAACATCTTAGGTGATCCGAGAAGAGATTAAAAAGGCAAAAAGGAGTTAGAAAGGTGGAGACGAGAGCCAATTAGTGATGCGTTGGTGGGCAAGGAGGCGGTTTGGTGCTTCAAGGTGGATCGGCTAGAAGAACAAGTGGAGTTGTATCGAAACAGAGAGCCCATGTGAATTGGCTTGAGTTTGGAGATCGAAATACCAGCTACTTTCATAAGGTGTGCTCGAGAGGCGGCGGAGGAATAGAATAGGCCGGTTAAAAAGGAGAATGGGGGGTTGGGTGGAGGAGGAGCAGGAGAAAAGGAGTTTATAGCTAACCACTTTGCACAAATTTTCAAGTCTAATCCGATCGATGAGGGAACATGCGGCAATTGCTCGATGCTGTCCAGCCCCGCATATCCTCGGCGATGAATGATCATCTTCTTAAAGAATTCACAGAGGAGGAGGTGAAACGGGCCCTGGACAAAATCGGTGATTGCAAGGCGCCAGGCCCGGACGGCATGCCCTCTGTGTTCTACAAGAACGTGTGGGATCTAGTGGGAAGAAAGTTGATCGGCCAAGGTGATGCAGTGCTCGCGAGGAGATAAGATCCCGGAGGGTGGAATGATACGGTAATCTCACTAATACCGAAAAAAAGATCGAACAACAAGTTGCTAATTTGCGTCCGATTAGTCTCTGCAATGTGACATACAAAGTTGTGTCAAAGGTCTTAGCTGGGAGATTAAGAGATATTCTGGATGAAGTAATTAGTCCTTCTCAAAGCGCCTTCGTTCCTGGTCGGATAATCTCAGACAACATTCTGGTTGCCTATGAGATAACACATTACTTGTTAAATAAAAGAGAGGGTAAGTTGGGTTATGCGGCTTTGAAGCTTGATATGAGCAAGGCCTATGATCGTGTCGAATGGAGTTTTCTCGAGAAGATGATGAGAAAATGGGCTTTTGCGGAGCAATGGATAAAGCTCATCATGGAATGTGTGTCATTACTTACTTATAGAATCAAGGTAAATGGAGACCTAACGGAGACTATCACCCCTGAGAGAGGACTAAGACAAGGGGACCCCTTATCCCCGTATCTTTTCCTTCTATGCGCAGAGGGGTTCTCAGCCCTGCTGCAGAAAGCTGAACAAGATGGGAGAATAGCTGGAGTTAAAGTCTGCCAATCAGCACCTAGTGTGTCTCACTTACTGTTCGCCGATGACTCCTTGATCTTGATTCGTGCGAATGGGGGGGACGCTCAACATCTACAGGATATCCTGGATTTGTATGAAAGGTGCTCGGGCGAGATGATTAACAAGGCAAAATCGGCCGCTTTTGTTTAGCAAGAACACAAAGAATGAAGATAGGAAAGTGGTCTCGTGAAACACTCCATGTTACAAAAGAAACGATGAATGAAAGGTACCTGGGCCTTCCTGTGCATGTTGGGAGATCAGTTAGGTACCTTCGCCTACCTGAAAGATAGAGTTTGGAAGCGGATTCAAGGGTGGAAGGAGAAGTTCTTATCATGGGCTGGCAAAGAAATCCTGATAAAGGCAGTGGCTCAAGCTATACCAACATTTGCTATGGGCTGTTTTGATTTGACCAAGTCTCTTTGTGATCAGATCAGTAAAATGGTGTGTCGATTTTGGTGGAACCAACAAGATGGGAAACACAAAATACATTGGCTTAGTAGAGATATGCTGCAGTTGTCAAAAAAGGAGGGAGGGTTGGGCTTCCGAGACATGCATGCATTTAACCTTGCTATGCTCTCAAAGCAGTGTTGGCGACTGTGGAACAACCCGGACTCTCTCTGTGCAAGAGTTCTCAAAGCAAAATACTTTGCCAACTCGACTCTCCTGGGAGCCAAACCAAAACAAGGTATGTCATATACCTGGAGGAGCATTCTGAGGGGGTTGGAGGTAATGAAAATGGGAATGATATGGCGTGTTGGAGATGGGAGAAACATTAAGATTTGGTCCGACCGGATACCAAGGGACATGTCTAGATGACCGATTACACCAAGAAGGGGAGCGCCCTATCCAATGTTGATGATTTAATTGACCCTAGTACGGGCTGTTGGGATGAAGTGCTGGTACGTGACGTATTCGGCGGCCGAGGATGCGGATTTAATCCCTTGCGATTCCGGTGATCGAGAATAGAGACAACCATCGGCATGGCACTTCGACGAGAAGGGTCGGTTCAGCGTTAGAAGCGCCTACAAAGTCTGCCGTGATAACCTGTTACGTCGGAAAGACCGGGGGTAGCGCCCTAGGCGACAGTAACCAAGAAAGTGATCCTATTTGGGAGAAAATCTGGAAGTCAAAATGCCCGAGTAAGATTAATCATTTTGTATGGAGGCTGGCCCATAACAGCCACCCATTGAGGAGGAACCTGTGGAGGAGAGGGTTGAAAATTGATACGGCCTGCCCGGCCCGCAATCGTGGCCGATGAGGATGGGGGTCACTTGTTTTGAAATGTAAGATGGCAAAGAAATATTTGGAGAGCACTGCAGATGGAAGAGACCCGCAACAAGTTGAGAGAATTACCCAATGCGAAGGAAGTCGTTAACCACATCTTGCGCGAGAAAGAAGAACGTTGCGGTGCTCATATTTATTACCCTATATTTCATTTGGGCTGAAAGAAATCTGATTCGGGAGGAGGGTAGAAGGCGGCCGGTGGACTTAATTGTCGAGCCATTAACACTTATGCCGAGAGATGAAAGCTTCCAAGCCACGACCGGACGGTGGACGGTCGTGTAGAAAGGAGCGATGGAAACGGCCACCGAGAGGGAGTGCTGAAACTAAATCTGCGATGCCTCCTTTATCCCGGCCGAGCGATGTGGAGGATGGGGGTTTTGATCCGAGATAGCGAAGGAGACGTGGTGCTCAATGGTGGGGAAGGGTCAATCACATGTTGAATGCCTTCCAAGCTGAAATTATTGCGTGTTCGCAAGGGGTCCAAGCTGCCAAAGCAACCTTGGTATTGGAAGATTAATTCTGAAACCGACGCCCGAATGTGAAACAGGGCCCGGGAGCAGCCGTCCGTTGATCCGTCAGCAAGCGGGATCGATGGAAGAGTTAAAGTCTCTTACTTCAGCAAATTTTTATTAGTTTTGAGTTTGATCATGTTCCTAGAGTTTGTAACAAAGCAGCTCATGTGCTTGCTGCATTAGGTGTGGGTAGCACTGAAGGAGCGGAGCACATTTCGTGTGACGTTCCGGATAGTGTCAATGTAATCGTTGTTGACGATATGTCAACCACAGTGCAATGAGAAACTACCTATGATTCAAAAAAAAAAAAAAAAAAGAACTTCTTGTTCAACTGGGCCATGGGCCCAGCCAACATTCATTATTTAACCTTTTCTTATCAAATATTATTTAACCGTTTGTTGAACATCACAAATAATTGAATCTCAATCATACAATTTAATCCCAATTCTCGGATTCAGCAGCGCAATAATGCATGATTTTTCAGGTCAAAAAAAATAATGCATGATTCGCCACTGCACTAGCCTGTGCTCATCAGTCCTACATCAACTTCCTATCATACATGTACTACCTAAATCGAGCTAGCTGTTGCTTTATTTCCCGTATAAAATAATCTTTTCCCTTTGCCGATTATAGTTCATCATGTTCCTTGTTGGATGCACACAAATAGCAGAGCATGCATGAAAGGTAGCGATTGAGTGGAAGAAGATCGACATGGTGATCTGTGACATCATTGCAAACGGATAATATAGCCACCAATGCTCTCTCTCTGTTTGAGAAAAGGGAACCACACCATCCACACTAGAGTGAGTGTTGTAAAGAAGGAACTGGAGTGAAAGGAGGAGCCGGTGATGAGTCCTTGGCGCGACGTGGTGCGTGTACTTGCTCCGACTTTTGGTTTCCGTTTAGGCGGACAGATTAGCCTGTCAAGTCTCCCATTGAACGGCCAACTGAGATTAAACTAAGTAATTAGTAGCATCAAAGCAGTTCTATCTGTTTGATACTACCTAGCCTGTGTAGCTCCATCACTCAACTTCGGTGAAAAAAAAGAAATCATAAAAAGTACGTACACTTTGTACTGTTAAACTTTGGTTTGACGATACTATGTATGACAGTTCCACTGGCATATATATTTACAACAAGAAAGTTAATTTTGTGTTTGTAATTTTAATGCAGTTTCGTTAACTAACTCTGCATGTTTCACCGTCGTCGTACCCACTCGTGCTTTGTATGCCCGGTCGTACGTCGTGGCGGCAGCGCAGCGTCGCCGGCCGGCCAGCGGCGCGCCGCAGGCAGCGCGCGGAGACACCGCCGACGCCGCGCACATGCATGCATTCCGAGGCCGCGCGCGCGCGCGTCGCTCGCGGCGATGGCATGGCGGGCGTCGTCAACGACACGGCCGTGGACGACGGCCGGCCGACACGCCGGCCTGAGGGGGCATGTACTGGCTGGCTGCTGCAACGAGCCCCATGAATGTCTCACCGGACACGCGCCGGCCGCTGCTGGCGTCTTCGTACAGTACGTACGTACGTATACATCACGTGAGAGACAGCTAGCGTTGGCCACTGTGCTCCCGTTGACTCGCGAGACCTTTTTGTCCGTACTCGTACGTGCTTGCGTAATACTGTACTACTACTCCTACCTCTAGTACTCGTGTCTTCAGTTCAGCTCGTCCGATCTGTCCGCTTGGCTTGTAGTACGTGCACCATATATACTATACGTACTCCCTCCGTCTCATTGAGTTTGTCACCCTGGATTCCGTGCCATCATTTTCGATCATTCGTCTTATTCAAATTTTTGCACAAATATAATTTATTTTTATGACTTATTTTATCAATAAAGGTACTTGAATATTGATTAATTTATTTTATTATTTGTATAAATATTTTGAATAAGACGGATGGTCAAAACATAAAGTTTAAAAATAAAACGACAAACTCCATGAGACGGAGGGAGTACGTGGCTGCACATCGTACGTGCAGGGCAGTAACGTGCACGTACGTACAGAGTACCTGCCATGCCATGCCATGCCATGCCTGCTACCACAGTATGGTACGGTAGTACTGTACGTATACTAGCACTAACACACCGGCCGGCCGGCCAAGAAGTGACGTCGACGACCATGCATGCCAGTTGCCAGCGAGATGGGCGGCATGGGCAAACGCACGCATGACGACCATGACCAACAGTATAGGCACAATATATTCCTGTGGAAATATATCCAGCTTTTCCTAAACAGATCCTTAGAATATGAGTGGAGCCCTATACAAATTCTAGTGTTACAAATAATTTTTTTTGAATCCAGTGTTACAAATAATTGGAGCTAGAACGACTAGTATTTAATTTGACCTTTACCTCTGAGCAAAAAAAAAAAAAAAAAAAAAAAAACAGATAGTATCACTCTCCGTGACTTTTTAGTGTAATCAGGTGAGCGGGCAGCACGCGCCCGCAAATTTGACGCCAGTGATCATGCTCCCAATAAAAATCTTGGAAGACGTGCATCAATACATACATTTTTATTGTCTGTTTCTTTGACATTTCTTTGCACTATCCGTTCTCTTTTTTTCAGAGGTACTACTGTACTCGCGCGCGTACCACCAGAAGTTTTCTTTTTAAAAAAAAAAATGGGACGCTAGCTTTTGACCGACCCCTACGCGACCGTAAAAGCGTAAGGGAATCGGGCCACGCAACGGTGCTTCACAAAGTCACACCGGGAGTGTGGACTTGTACGGCCAACGGTGTTGACGTCGTGATGCCACGAAACCTGTGCCTGCTGCATCTCAGACAGATACGGATCAGGTGAAGTATCGCCATTTGTTTCTACCCAACCGGCCGTCTGTCCAAATGCTAAACCAAAGGAGTTGTATTTTTAGACCAAAACAAAAATTGAATCATGAATTATTATCTTGTTTTTAGACATGCTCCTAGGAAGTGATAGAGCTGTGAAAGTTGGAACACACACGTGGGCACGTACTTACCTCTGAGATTTGCCAGTTGGCCACTGTGCTCACCGTTGACTCGCGAGACCTTTTTGTCCGGCCGTCTCGTACGTGCTTGCCTATACTTACGTACGTGCAGCATATAATACACGGTGTAGTACAACGTTGGACCGTTGCCAACGTATACGTGTGTTGCACTTGGCCACATCGTACGTGCAGAGGGCAGCGCACCACGTCTTTGTAACGTGGACGTACGTGCCTGCCATGCCATCGCTGCTACCACAGTTATGCATGTATGCTATGGTACGTACCTGCCATGCCATCGCTGCTACCACAGTTATGTATGGACGTACGACGATCGATGCACGCCCAGTTGCTGATGGCGTGCCGACCGGCATGGGCGAACGCACGCATGACGACCATACGACCAACAATATATGGAAACTTTCTTGTGTTTTTCTCTGAAATTAGATTATATATTCCTGTAAATTGCAGGACAATTCCTGTGAAAATGTATCCTGCTTTCTGTATCCTTAGGATATGAGTGGAACCTAGGCAATTCGAGTTTTAGGAATAAAAATAAATGGAGCTAGAACTACTATTTTGACCTTTACCTCTGAGCCAAAAAAAAAAAAAAAAGATATCACTCTCCGTGACTTTTATAGTGTAACCACATGAGCGGGCAGCACGCGCCCGCAGATTTGACGCCAGTGATCATGCTCACAATAAAAATCTAGTTTCCTGGAAGACAAGGCACCAATCACATGCATCTATACATGTTTTTTTTTTTTTGGGGTGTTTGTTTGACATTTCCGCGCTATTGGTTCTCGTTTTTCAGCAGCATACGTACTGCTGGTAGTAGTTTTAAAATTCGCGACGCACGCTTTTGAGTTTTGACCGACCCCTACGCGACCGTAAAAGCGTAAGGGAATCGGGCCACGCAACGCAACGTGTACGGTGCCTACCTGCCTTCCTAGCTTGCGGTTCACTCACAACACAAAGTCACACTGGGAGTGTGGACTTCTACGGCCGACGACACGTCGTTGCCGTCGTCCCCGACAAAGTTACCAGTTTAGCTAGCTAACGATGCTAGAATAACACAATCACCTCTCACCTCCTCATTATTATTTATTACTACTGTCTGCGTGTCTAACCACCTCACCATGTGCTTAATTAGTAGTAGGTTATCTCGTCTCTCTTGTCTTCTCAGCCTGCTTTACGCAAGGCCCATGTGGCATGGTTAAGTTTTAAAAATAGTAGCTTTGCAGCTTCTAGAATAACCTTTGACTCGAATGGCATATAGGGGATGAGGAAGAGGTAGTGTTAGTGAGCAAAAGTTCGGCTAGGTATGTAGAAAATCCGTTTGGATTGGCACATATAATCCATGTTCGAACCCGTTCAATGGATAGCTTTCGAGCATGGCCACCTATAACTTTACAATGTACTAAAAAAAAACTAATAGTTTAAATCGGTTTAGAGCCAAGAATATTGTCTTGGCAGCAATACCACTTCCTAGACCCTGCCCTACCCAATAAAGTGAAGTGGGCAGGCCAAGTTTGCTAGAGCGAACAAGCTCTAAAACTATGGGGGTTTTTTCGACTTGGGGCTCTATAACTATGGTTGACCCTTGGAAATACAAAAACTAACACAAAGAGACAATGATGTAGTAGGCACTGTAGTGTCAGATCACATAATGTCTTTGACGGACGAGGATAATATGGAGCAAGCCTATGTATTTTATTTTTTCCTCATGGCGACATCTGTGTGATAAGTTTTCTGGTTGCTCCTCCTACGAGAGATGTACCTAGAGTGTTTTTTGCGTGGGTGTTGCAAGCTCCTCATGTCCCAAAGTGATCGTGTGGATATAAATGTCCAAACAGACAAATTGGCCGGACGTAGCACGGTCCTAGTGCCTCGCGGGGCTATATATGTTGTGCCACGTAACGTACGAGTCTAGTTAGCGATCCAACTATGATAACACTGGCATTCGAACCTGTCGTGTTATGGCGGCTTGATACATAACTCGATCGTGCTCATGTAGTAAGATGAGAAAAACCCCAGAGTCAACAAAGATACATAGACTATGGCGATGTTTATTTTTGGAGGAAAATAATTACCACCGTACAATTAGAGACCTGGACACTCTCCTGAGAATAGACGGTCTCTCTTGACATTAGAGACCCCTACTAGTAGTAGTAGTAGAAAAAAAAGGGAAAAAGGTAAATCGTGCCAAGGCGTACACACGGCACTGCTCATCGTAGAGTTACTCTTCATAACGGCTCCTGTACTGTACAAAACGACCTTGGGGCCCCCACCCGGTCTGGCAACTCCGTCGCACGCACGGCCTCTCCGCCAGTCCGCGCCGCACCGGATCCCGTTTGACTTGGGCCACGTTTAGTTTGGCTAAAGTTTTGCAAAGTTTTAGACTCTCTCTCCATCACATCACATTAAATCTGGCAAAAGGCGTATGTTCGAAAGTATTAAATATAGGTAAAAAAAAAATAGCTAATTACACAGTTTAGATGTACATTCATGAGGCGATTCTTTTGAGCCTAGTTACCCCCATGGTTGGATAATATTTACCACTAACAAGCGAAGCGTCTTCTGATTGTCTTCTGAGAAATCAAACAGTCTTTTAAGAAAACTTTAGCCCAACTAAACGAGGCCTTGGCTGCTTCCATGCTGACGCACGCTGCCAAACTCTCGTCGCAGTAATAAAAGCCTGCGGCGCAACGAATTGACGGATCTGCCCCTCCCTCCCCTGCCCGTGACCCCGTGGCGTCGCCGTCGGTAACGGCAGACGACGACGTGCGAGTCTCCTGTTTGGACCCACGCGTCGGCCAGCGTCTTGCCCGGCGTGGGGGCTCTGGGGGGCACGCCTCGCCGCTGGTATAAAGCTCCCCCGCCACCAACTCCCTTGGCCGCACGCCGCCACCGCGGAACGGAAACCTCACTGCTCACTGCACCAGAGACACACCAAAGCCAGCCGTCGCTCACGCACGCCGTGCCGCGAGTGCACGAGACACACAGAGCCAGCTGCTGCTGCCCATGGTCGCCGCGGTGCGCGTCGCCCCGGGGCTCGGGAAGAAGCCGAAGCCGGGGCCGGGACTGGCGATGCTGGAGGCGGTGGCGCCGCCGAGACCGCCGGGTCACCCTGCTGCCGGGGAAGAGCGTCTATCAGACGCAGACACGACGGCGTCGTCGACGGCCGCGCCCAACTCGAGCCTCAGCTCGGCGAGCAGCGCGGCCAGCCTGCCACGGTGCTCCAGCCTGTCGCGCCTCTCCTTCGACTGCTCCCCCTCCGCAGCCCTCTCCTTAGCGGCTGCCGCTACCGCCGCCGCTCCGCCTACAGCGGCGGCCTCATCCACGTCTCCAGCTCCAGCACGGCCACACCGGTCCAGTGACGCGGCGTGGGCGGCGATCCGTGCGGCGTCGACGTCGGCCGCGCCGGCGCCACTGGGTCCACGCGACTTCCGGCTCCTACGCCGCATCGGTGGCGGCGACATCGGGACCGTATGTACCTGTGCCGCCTCCGGGACGCGGACGCGGAGGCCAAGGCGGAAGCGGAGAAGCGGCGGCCTGGCAGCGGTGGTGGTGAGTGCTGTCTGTATGCGATGAAGGTGGTGGACCGGCGCGTGGTGGAGAAGAAGAAGAAGCTGGAGCGCGCGGCGGCGGAGAAGAGGATACTACGGGTGCTCGACCACCCGTTCCTGCCTACGCTCTTCGCCGACTTCGACGCCGCGCCGCACTTCTCCTGTGTCGTCATGGAGTTTTGTCCCGGTGGTGATCTTCACTCGCTTCGCCACCGTATGCCCAATCACCGCTTCCCTCTCTCGTCGGCTCGGTGAGTGACTGCGTGCGTGCACGTATCCATGTCGTGTCGTGTGGTGTCGTCTTTGCGGCGGGCTTGATGCACCTGTCTGTCACTACGAGTGCTAATGGTGGCGACGGTGGTCGGTGCAGGTTCTACGCGGCGGAGGTGTTGTTGGCGTTGGAGTACCTGCACATGATGGGCATCGTGTACCGTGACCTCAAGCCGGAGAACGTGTTGATCCGCGGCGACGGGCATATCATGCTCACCGACTTCGACCTCTCACTCCAGTCCACCTCCACGCCGTCGCTCGAGTCTGCCTCCATCGCTGCAGCCGCCTCCGACGACGCCGACGATTCAACGGCCTCCGTGTCCTGCTTCCCGGACCACCTGTTCCGTTTCACGCTCCGCCGCGGCAACCGGCGTGCGCGCAGCCTCCGCCGTGTCGCCTCGGCCTCGGCGACGACGACGACGAACCAGACCCTGGTGGTGGCGGAGCCAGTGGACGCGCGTTCGTGCTCGTTCGTGGGCACGCACGAGTACGTGGCGCCGGAGGTGGCCCGTGGCGGTCCCCACGGCGCGGCCGTCGACTGGTGGGCGCTCGGCGTGTTCCTCTACGAGCTCATCCACGGCCGTACCCCGTTCGCCGGCGCCGACAACGAGACCACGCTCCGCAACATCGCGCGCCGACCGCTCACCTTCCCCTCCGCAGTTGCTACCGCCGGGTCAGACGCCGACGCGCGGGACCTGATCGAACGCCTCCTCGCCAAGGACCCGCGGCAGCGGCTGGGGTCCCGGCGTGGCGCCGCCGACGTGAAGGCGCACCCGTTCTTCCGCGGGCTCAACTTCGCGCTGCTACGGTCGGCACGCCCGCCCGTCGTCCCCGGCGCGTCACGCACACCGCTGCACCGCTCTCAGTCCTGCAGCGCGGCGACCACGACCGCGACGGTGGCGCGCAGGACGGTGTCGAAGAAGCCGTCGCCGCCGCCGCCGCCGCCGCAGGACGCCACACGGTTCGACCTGTTCTGACCGACCGTTGCGGCTGCCAGCGCCGGCGACGTCACGCATTGACCTTGTAGCCTCACTCGCCATTGTACACAGTAGTAGTAGTAAATTAATCTCTTCTAGTAGTGTACGTTGTGCCTAATTTAGACTAATCGAACTTGGAATTGTCGCTGTCCCGCCATTGTTGGCCATTGAGGTGGAACTCTGTCTACACTGTCGCTGAATTCCGAGGCGTGCTGAGCTTAATCGCGGGGCTGACGTGGCGTGGTTCGGGTTGACAGCGGGCGAGGTGTGTCGGGTGGTGATGGTAACAGCGGGTCACATTGGGGCTGGACTTGTCTGCGGACAGGCCACTGCCAGGCGATTACGACATTAAGAGCAAGCCCAATAAGCTTGGCTTTAAGCCAAGCCATGTCATCTTGAGACAAGTTGTAAAGATTGATGGTACAATAGCTTGGCTGTTCACATAACCCAAAGTTTATTTTTTTTATTATAAACAAACGAATCACGAGAGCAAGAACGGAGGGGGCAGCATGCTCCTGCTGCATTCAGTGCGTCGTGGGGCCTGCATGCGCATGGGAAAGTGGGAGGCGCTCGGCGCCAGACTTGGCGCCCATTCCTTTCTCTCTCCTCTTTTCTCTTTCTTCCACATAGAATTTTACTGATTTGGGCGGTATAAAGTAAAGGTGGCGTGTATTATTGTCTTACTCTAATGGCGCCGGTTGACCTCGCTTGGTTGGTGTGCCTGGAGCTGCAGCCAAGGGTGGAAGAAGGTCGTGACGTGGCATTGCTGGGTCGTGGAGTGGTTTGGGTTGCTGGGGAGACGTGCGGCAGGTCCAGCGGATGCAGGGGTTACTATACAGTGCAAATGGCCCTAATCCATGGATGATGGCCCTGGGAGGCTGGGATGTGCTGTGATTCAGGACAGGTTTACGTAGGTTTGGGAGGGAGGTTTCCATGGTTGTCGGACATTTCAAAACAAAGAAAGTATACAAACATTTGAAAAGAAGCTATACAAACATCAGTACAGTACGTTTTGTGTGTCCATCTGTGTCCGAAATTAGCGCTCACTGAATCTGTCATGTTCAAAAGGAAATTCAAGCATGTATTAACAATTTAAGGGCCAATGGTACACGGATCCAGTAGATAGTTGTAGCACATCCTAAAGCAAATTGCGAAATATAGAAATCTGATAGATAAATAGCAAAATTCATATAGAAATCCAATGCAACCAATATAGTAGGAAATGTTTGATTTTCTAATAATTCACTTACAATGCAAAGGGGGGACAAAGTCGTGTGCAATAATGGATAGATGGATATATATGATGTTGGATAGTTCTACCTTGGCTGTAGAGGTGGAAGGTTAATGAAATTTGGATATCCATGGATTTTAGCAATGAACTAAATTTCAAATTTTGGTGGAAAATCATCTCTTCCTAATTTATTTTTTTAACCGGAGGGTATCCTTTGTACATCCAACTTTTACACATCTGTTAGACCGGAAGCCACGCCACAGGCATCGGGATTGATACATTAAGATTTTTACGGTGGTCATTGCATATATAGTAATATATGTCTATAAATTGGGTTTAAGTTAGGGAATTTGATTTTAGGAAAGAAAAAGCTAAATTAGAATTGAGAGGTTACTTTATGAATGGTGATTAAAAAACCGGTTTCTTTTCCCCAATCGGAGTTCAATGGACTCCACTCGCTCGCTTAAACTTATCAACTCGTCTTATCAGCTATGATAAATTATTTTAAATACAATGGGATATACCGTGGCAAATTAGCTAAACTCTTCTTTTTAATAAAGGATATTTTGAAACCTGTTTTATTTGGGCATACGTATACTACAGTAAAGAAGATGTTGATCTACAGTAGTTGTAGTACAGATGTTCGTATGGGCAGGGAAGGGGTCCCACGGGAACATGCCTTTGCCGGCGCATCACTGTCACTGTACTGCAAGCAGCCATGCACGGCACCGGCACGGGACGGCACGGCGGTCGCTGTAACTGCAGTGATGGTGGCGTGTGCCGTCGCACAAGCATGCCGTGCTGCTGAAGAGAGCAGAGGAAGGCGCCCGCGAAGGACGGACGCGACCGCCGACGACCACCGGACGGACGGATTGGACGGATCAGGGCGGTTGCCGGCGGGACGGTGTCGCCTTCCCAGCCGGATCGGTCGCTGTGTGTCTATGGGTGTGTTTAGCACCCCAAATTCCTCCCAAATTAAATTTATGAAAAAAGAAGATTCCCCATCACATCCGTCGGCGGCAACATGTATGGAGTACGAAATATAGGTAAAAAAATTAAACTAATTATACGGTTTAGATGTACATTGTGAGACGATTCTTTTGAGCCTAGTTACGTCATGGTAGGATAATATTTACCACTAACAAAGCGAAAACGTCTTACGATTAATGCGATGTGACATACATGTCACATCCATCCAAAAATTTGCGACCAAATTTTGGGTCTAAACACACCCTATCATTGTCGGGCCGGGATGGGTCGCCGTCGCCGTCGCCGACTCGCCGGGGATAGGGATGGAATCCAACACACGGTTGCATCGTTTGCTTGCATGTGACAGACAGTGACGACGCTACTCGCGAGGCCACAGGCGCGATGCTCTTCTGACGCCGAACTCGCCATTAATCCAGAGACAGAGCCCCGCCCCAGCAACGCTGGCAATGCTGCAAAGCTTCAACACGACTGACGTGACCCGGGGCTTGGCTTGGCTCGTTCTTTGGTGCTCCCAGCACGCAGGCAGGCATGCACGCACACGCAAAGTCAGAGAGAGAGGGAAGCCTGCGGCGGCCCTGCGCCTCCGTGCCCGGTGCCCCGGTGCCAAGAACAGGAGCCGCCTCACCTTCGAATCCCAGCAGCAACAGGCCTCCGGCCGGGGTCACGGGCCACCTCGCGAATGGAGAGCCGTGCCCGTGCGTGAAGGCATCTGTCCAGAGCTGCAGCCCTGCCTGTGGCTGTGGGCTGATGGGGAGCATGCGCCATCCATGGCCCATGGGGGCCTGCAGCTTTCGCAGAGTTGCAGGGGCTTTGACCCCAGTTGGGGAAAGAAACTTCACCGGGGCCAGCTGCAACGGTTGTGGCTAAAAAGGGCAGTGGTCATGACGTGCGACAGTGCCTCCTCCTGCTTCTGCCTTGTGCGTGTAGGGTTCTGTACAACACAAAACTGTAGCATCCATCGATCATGCTGCTGCATGTGCATGTGAGGCAATGCATGCATCAATGGCTACGCACAGTACTCCATCTAGGCACGTGTTCTACACAAGTGAAACGGCTTTTGGTTTTGGAAGATTACTCCTACTGCTACAGTGCTACCACTGAGTCGACCTTCGTTTCGTTTGCACTGGGCCTGCCTGGGCTTGCCGGCCGGCCATCTGTACGTAGTACAGTACTATACAATCGAATCGATCGACGATCAGAGTTGCTGGACCGCCATGCGCATGACGACCAGGACCACGATCGATGAGATGAGATGAGATGAGATGAGATGAGATGCAGCAGGGCCGAGCATGCAGCAAGGCCACTTTTGCTGCCTGGATAGAGCATTGCATGCAGTTGGATCGGTTACTGATGACATGCATGGCGCGGCGCGAGGTGCACCAGCTGCGAAAAGCTCGCGGTACGGTGCCAATGAACCATCACGTACCCGCGTGGCCTGGCCTTGCGTCGCCTGCAATGCAAAAAGCCTAGCGGTGCATCGCTCTGGAGCATCGATCTATACGAAGGTCAAGCTAGGAAGCAGCATCCGCGGGCCCTGGGGCTGCCAAAGGTTTTTTTTTTTTTTTTTTTTTTTTTTTTTTTGACAAAGAGCAGAATTTATTACCAACAAATAGCTGCGATTGAGGTACAAAGTAGAAATACTAGAGTCTAGAGCATCTCTAAGAGCTCTTGTATATATGAGTAGCTACAATCTAATTTAGCTATATGTAAAATGAAATAGCTAGCAAAAAATTTGATAAAATCCAATAACTTCTCTAAATCCAACATGCAAGTTGACTAGTGAGACAAATCTTCTATATTTCTCTAGTGAGGGGGAGGAAATAGAAAACAGGGATAGCTATTTGAGCAAAATAAAGAGTCCGTTGGATCCGAGTTTTGATAAAAGTTTATCTTTTTTTACTTAACTCATTGAATATACAAGAGCTCTTGGAGATGCTCTTACTTGGTTGAAGTCTAAAATTTGCTCACGATAAAACAAGGGCAAGCTAAAATTGGTATAGCATTTTGGTTTGTTTCCAAAACTTTGGAAAGAGTATTGACATAGCATTTTATTGGTTGGCAAGACCATCCCCGATTTGGCTAGAACCATTGGACCGTCAAGCTTTGAGTTTCAAATCAATTAAGTACAACAAATTTGTTAATGCCACAATTTTGACTCGGCACGTTTTGGAGGGCAATCAAACTCTGGGGCTTTACATCATGCAGTGCTTCCTCGAGAGGGCAACTACGGTCATGCATGGGCAGCATTAGTACATGATGAAATGAAATATTACGATTTTGAGCACCAACAGAGCAGTTGAAAGCTTGAATTGCAACACAGCAGCAAGCCCACGTGCCAGCCAGGAACAAAACTGACCTCGGGCCACCTCGCGAATGGAGAATCGTGCGTGAAGGTATCTCATCCGATCCGCATGCATGCTCGCACCATGGCCCGCCCATGGGTGTCGGCAGGCATGGTTTTGACGTGCTTCTGCCTTCTGCGCGAGGGAGGGGCTCTAGTTGTACAACACAAAACTGTAGCATCGATCGCTCCAGCTGCATCTGCATGTGAGCATCAATGGCACTACACGTAGAGTAATCTAGGCACACTACTTCTTCTAGCTAGGAGTACGTGCTGTACACAAGTTAAAGCTGCTGCTGCTGCTGTGTGTGTTTTGAAACATGATTACTCCTGCTGCTACAGTGCGACCACTGATCGAGTCGATGAGTTTGCACTCGATCGACTGGGCGCCGTCCGGCCATTTGTACATACAGTACTATACAATCGAATCGATCGACGAACACGACCGCCATGCCATGCACGACGACCAGGACCACGATGAGCTCCGGCCACTTTTGCATCGCATGCAGCCTCGTGCTCGTGCGTGGATCTCGCCGCTCCTACGTGCTCTACTGTAGTACTGTACGTGCAGTCTGCAGATAAAGACAAGCGCTAGGTTACCTACTGATGTCACTCACGGGCATGGCGCCTGGGCCTTGGCGTCGGTGATGCATCACCATGAAGTGCAAAGCTGAAAGGCCTTGGCGTCGGTGCTCCTGCAAGCTTTGTGCATGGCCCTAGGCAGCCTCTTCAAAACCTCATCCTACGTACCAGGAGCTGTCGGCCGCTGCGTCACTGCCAATCCCCAGATGAATCACCAGGGCATACAACTTTTTTTTGAGAACCAGGAGCTCCATGTGCATAGCAGGCATGTCTTTGGCCCAGAACATGTCACATCCATCCCAGCCCAGCCCAGACCAGCCCAGCCCAGCCCAATTGTCAAAACCGTGTTGCTGATGCGGCACGGCACGGCGGTCGCTGTAACTGCAGTGATGTGCCGCCGCATCAGCTTGCCGTGCTGCAATGTTGCGGTCAGAGGCAGAGGAAGGGGCGCCCGCCAAAGACGCCACCGCCGACCAGTGTCGGTCGGTGTCGCCGTCGCACGGATCGATCGATCCATGTGTGTCCATCGTTGTCTGCCGGGCGATGATGGCTAGCCGGCCGGGTTGGTAACGGGGTCCAATCGAACACACGAATGGATGCATGGAGCGTCGTTTGTTTGCTGCTTGCATGGAGTAGTAGTACTAGTAGTACTCCCTCCATCCCATTATACAAGTCGTTTTTAGGAGATGGGGGAGTACCAAGACAGAACTAAATTACTGCATGCCCCTAGAAATCCCATGATTGAATAGACAAATATCCTTTGGCCAATCGAGTTCAGCATTAAATGCATGTTTCAAACACATCCCCATCATCCACTTTCGCTCCAAAGTAGTACCACAGTAGTCCTACTACTATCCACTTGCATGCACAATTTTCATTAAACAATTGAAAAGTTCACCAAAACTAAATTTTCCGGCCGGCGGGAAGCTTAGCGCCAAAAATTAGAAGAAACTAAACAAGCAAATTCAAATAGCCATTCAGCGCGTAATTTAACTTCGGGGTACTAAAAGCCACTTCCTTCTTGCCCACCGCTTCAAACCATTCACTTGCCATGGCCCTTGACTTGAATGCGGCTCGGATGAGGAAGGAGATGAGGGACCTGATCTCAACCACCCACCCTGCAAATGAACAAGATAGGGGTATCCATGATCCCTTCGAAGCTGTTGGTGCATCTTGAGAAATAAGAAGAGGTGATCCTTTACCTGCCCTCCTTCCACCTGCGCAGAGTTTAGTACGATGATGACTTGTTTTTCCTCTCTTTTACGTCTCTGAAATGAGTTTGCTTGGATTTTGTTTCTCACTTCTCTTTTACGTGGCTCCACTACAAGTGGAATTTGATTGTCCGCCCATTTGATTTAAATGAACAAGAACCAAGCCTACATGCGGGTGAATATTTGCATCGAGTTCTATACAATGCTCGTTTAGGTAGCACAAATAAAGTGGTGTGTTTATGTCTCACACGAAACTAACTTTTGCGGCGGGACACAATGCGGGACCGGATGACTTACGGCCTCTTTGATGATGCACGAGTTCATAATGTGTGCCATCCCTTTGATTTGAATCTTGCGAGCAGGCGGTGCACAAGAAAAACGATAGCGGTAATTATTTCCAATCGAGAGACTTGAGCATAGATGTATGTTATTTGAAAAAATAATGCATTTGTGCACATCGTAGGCAAAATTAGTACTTTGTGTGTCCATATCTGCGAGCATGTGTGATAGAAAAATAATCCTGAAACACATTTATTAGCTCAAGTCCAAAATGATTTCTACTTATCAGTTCATATTTTTATACAGGGTGGACAAGATGCGTTGGAGGATCTCATAGAAGAGTGTGGTGTTTACACCGAAAGTGTTGACACCGCATTTGATGAAGAGGAGTTGTTAGACTCGGATGGTGAAGAAGATGAACCAACACATGATGAGGAAGAGAATGCCCAAGCACATGATGGTGTACATGATGACCAAGGAAATCATTATCGAAATTTTGGACATAGGGCGAAGGAAATAATGAGATAGACAAAGACAAGACATATTTGAAGATTTGCCCCGCGGCGGCAATAATGGGAAATTAAAAAGAATTGCTACAACTATTATTGCAGCAAAGTACAATGTTCATAAGCGTCACCGAGTAGAGCGTGTATGGGAGAGAAGCAAAAGCAATGTTGGGCACAGGGTATACCAGTTGATGTCAAGGGTTTAAAACATAAGAAGCTGTGGCGCAAAAAAATTCATGTGGACCTCTACGGGTTCAAATATTCCCCTAAGTACAAGGGGTACTATAAAATCACTTGCAAATGCTCTAGGTGTCGAAAAGCGGTTTGCATAGGGCGTTCAAACAAGGATTGCTTTCGACGACACTCCAACTCAGCGAAGCCCTATTTGAAGGAAGCAAATAAAATGTCTAGGCTGCGGTGGTGTCTCTCTATCTTTGGAACCAAGTACCTTGCCAAATAATCCTATGTTCAAAGAAATGAAAAACATAATCCACACGGAGATGAAGTGGTTCAATGGGACACGAAAGAATAAGAAGATGTACATGACTCAGGGCGAAGAAGACCCACACGGGACGATTGCAAAATAAGAATGCCATTGACAAAGTCATGTTTTTTTCTCAGTTTTCACGGCCTATGTTTGATGCCGAAGGCGATGTTATTTTGATGGAAAATTAGGCTTATGGCCTTTTTTGTCCGTAAGGTAACAATCGGTTCATGTTTTATTCTTGTTTTAGTACATAAGACTCACTATTCTATTATTCTCATACGAATCTTTGTATTATCGGGAACCGGCACCAAGAAGAAGTGAAAATAGGCCTAGGGGCACACTTATCACGAAGACAATGAAGGTTGACGAAACACAATGAGATCTTTTATGATCACAAAACTTCTTGAAGCTATACGCATTCGTTGGCCTAGAGAACATGCCCACGAGACAATTTGGATCTGACAAGACAATGCACCCTCACATATCCACGCCCGATGATGTAGAATTTACAACGGCGGTTGCCCCCTAATGGACTTGATATACGCATAATGAATCAACCGGCTAATTAGCGACATGAATTGCCTAGACCTTGGTTTCTTTGCTTCTCTTGATCGTTGACGGATAGAGCGACATCTAGAAACATCGATGAGCTCATCGCAAATGTGACCAATGAATATGAAAACTACAACCCTATTCTTCTAAATAGGGTATTTCTCACGCTACAATCATGCATGGTTGAAGTTATGAAAGCTAATGGAGGGAATAGGTACAAGATCCCACACATGAATAAGGAGAGGTTGGAGGGCTGCGGGCATGCTTCCCATATCTCTTAGCTGCGACCGGAGATAGTTGAAAAGGCAAGCGAGTTGTTGAACAACTAATCGAGAAGTGTGTACTTGTAAATATGTTCAGCTTTTTCTTTGAATCGTTGGTCGACAAGTAATGCTTTTGTGTAGGTCGACAAGTAATGCTTTGTGTAGGTCGACAAGGCATGCTTTTGTATAGATGCTTTTGCGTTGTTCAACAACTAAATATATTGTCTATATAACCATGGTTTTCTTTCGGTTTGTTCGTATGCAATGCATTTGTTATTGTAAGCATGACAATCATTGTGCTATCTTTGCTATCCATTTGACATTACAAGCATGACAAATAAAATAAAAGAAGGCACTACACATGAACCATTACTCCACATAAACCATTACTCCACCATTTGACATTGCATTAGATGCGTTGTACATATATTCTTTGCAACCATGGCTAAACAGCAGCGACAAAACACTAATATGGCCTATTTACAATCAAAAGACCGTGCGGCGGGAGACAACTTGTGTATATATAGGCTCCATCGCAAGCAAAAAGGCCTTCACTACGATCTTGGGAATTTACGCCTAGTGGTACTAAAGTTAACGCACACTTGAAACAAGTGATCGGATGTGTTACCTATTGTTCATAGTTAATCACTTTGGACCTGCGAATGGCCACGCAAGTCCACGCCATCATGCACCCGGCTTGCCTCATCGTCCGTGGACATATCGAGATCTTTGGCCTTTTTGGTCTCCAAGTTCATCCTTGGGGCTATGCTTCTGCTCCATGTGCTCCTTTCCTCTATTTTTGTCCAACTTCTTATTACCCATGTCCTCCTCCTCCTTCCTTTCCCGTTCCGGCTCCTCTTCCGGGATGCAATAAGCGACGAAAGTCCACGAAGGCTGTTTGGCGCACACAATATATGCGACAAAGGTGAACGACCTAGCACAATCTCAAGAAAAGTGGATGGCATGGTCGAGAATGTCTTACCCCAAACTACGGCGACCTTGGGCGCGATGCCTGTGCCTACATTTCGGGCACAAATTCGTCGTCGTCGGCAAGTAAAGATGAACTGTTATCAACTCCTTCTTCGGGCCAATCAGGGAACAACTCGAACCGCTCGGCTCCGCCTTCCTCGGTATCTTGAGCAAAATCTTGGCCTTCAATGGCGATGCAGTAGTGCTTCTTGTCCCACCAAGTTCGGGGCGACGATCTCGCCCACGCATGCGAGTTGCGGTCGCATCCCTTGGGTGCAGCGATCCACGAAACCGCGCCTCATGTTGGGACGGGCGCGCCGTCACCTCCGTCCCTCACCTTCGGGCGACATTGGAGGTCGCATCGGCGCCGCCTCTCCACCTTGGTCGACCTTGGAGGTCGCATCGGCGGCGCCCCCAACCTCCGGGGCGGCCGTGGAGGCCGACTCGCCGCCCCCCACCTTAGGGGCGAACTTGGAGGCCGCATCGCCGTCGGTATTGCGCTGCTTTGGCCCCGTACGGGCGACGAGCTCTACTGAACGGATCCGAGCTAGGCGGTCGCGAAACGGCGGGCGCCATTCGGGGCCGACCATGGTGGGGAGGTTGACGGCGGGAGATGGAGCCGGGATGGAAGCGGAGGAGATGGACCCGGCGATGGAGGCGGAGAGTCCGATGGGGATGATTTTTTTTTTTTTGAGGAGGCGACGAGGATGAATGGCTGTGCGTGCGCGTGCCTAGTCAATGAGAGCTTGTGCGTGCGCATGCCTCGTCAAAGCCTTCCCGAGCCTTCACGATAAGCCTTCCCACCGTCTCTTTTTTTATTCACGTATTGGGTGGGAGGCAGGATGTGATCGATGGATGGATGGATCATTTGGCGGTGCCTCGTGCTGTAGGGTGCGCGTCTACAACGACTTCTATTTTGATACTTCTTCACCGTGCTAAAACGACTGTATATAATGGGACGGAGGGAGTAGACGACACCATGCATGTGTGACAGACATCGACGTACGGTGCCCATGCGAGGCTCTTCTCTGACGCCACTCGCCATTAGTAAAATCCAGAGCTCGGGATGATGGCTTCAACACGGTTGATGTGACGCGTGGTTCGCTGGCTTTGGCATGCACGCAAACGTAAAGGTAGAGATAGAGAGAGAGTAAAGCCTGCGGACCCTGTGGCGGTGCCCATGCCATGCCATGCCAGGAACAGCACCCTACCCTACCCTCAGCTTCCAATCCAGCAGGCCCCGGCCGGCCAACCTCGAGAATCGAACGCTGGAGTAGGTTTGGCTGCTTCTGGCTTCTTCTTCTGCGAGTGGGTAGCCACGGTGTAGGGTGCTGTGCGGGGTAGCAGAACAAAACTGTACAGTACTCCAGCAACTTTCAACTGTGTACTCCAGCATCGATCGATCGTTGATGCTGCATCTGCATGTGAGGCATCCATCAATGGCGCTACGTACGCACAGTAGTCCATGTACGTGCTGGGTATGCTGGAGTACACAGTTGAAAGTTGCTACTGCTACATTGCGCTACCACTGAGTCGATCTGAGTTTGCACTCGATCGACTGGACCTGGCTAGCGGCCCGGCCATTTGTACAGTACTCTACCATCGAAACGATCGACGAACAGATCCTCGATCGACCGCCATGCCCATCCATGCATGCATGACGACCAGGACCACGATGAGCTCCAGCAAGCTGTGCGGGCAGGCTACTTTTGCAGCCAGCCTCGTGCATGCATCTCGGACAGTCCTTGCTCGATCTGATCTTCCTACGGGTGGGTCGTACTAGCGTGCAGTGTGCAGAGAAAGACAAGCGCTAGGTTGCCGTTGGTTCCTGATGTCACGCGCATGCACGGCATGGCATGGCCGCCTGCCGCCTGGCGCCTGGACCTGTGGCGCCGCGCGAGTCGCGTGCGAGCCAGCAGGAGCAGGACCAGAGGCCTGCCTGCCTGCGGAAAGCTCGCCGTGCCGGTGATCCATCAGTCACCATGCAGTGCACGGCTACTGGAGCTACTCCCTCCGTCCCACTGAGTTTGTCACACCCCTGGATTCCGTGCCACCTTGTTCGATCTTCGCCTTATCAATTTTTTTACAAATATAATTTATTTTGTTATGACTTATTTTATCAATGAAGATCTTGAATATTGATTATTTTATTTTATGATTTGTATAAATATTTTGAATAAAATGGATGGTCAAACATGAAGTTTAAAAGTAAAAAAATGTCCTCCTTAGGACAGAGGGAGCAGGGCCTAGGCGTCCGACCTCGTACCCTGCGCCGCGCCTACTCGTAGCATCACTCCATGGGCTCGCTGTGGCCTGTGGGCATCGATGATCGCCAATTCGCCATGCATGGACATGGACAGAGGGAAAAGCTGCCTCGCCTTGCCATCACGGCAGGCCGGGCCGGGCCTGTAGGCTGTAGCTGTACGTACAGTAGCTCTGACCATTGCTCATGCTTGCGCGTTCCATACTTCCATGGCTACCACCACACCTCTACGTACTACTCCCTCCATCCCATTATACAGGTCGTTTTAGCACGGTGAAGAAGTATCAAAATAGAAGTCGTTGTAGACCTGCACCCTACAGCACGAGGCCTGCCAGCGATCCATCCATCCATCGATCACATCCTGCCTCCCACCCAATACGTGAATAAAAAAAAAAGAGACGGTGGGAAGGCTTATCAGGAAGGCTCGGGAAGGCTTTGACGAGGCATGCGCACGCACAAGCTCTCATTGACTAGGCACGCGCACGCACAGCCATTCATCCTCGTCGCCTCCTCCAAAAAAAAAAAAAAAAAAAAAATCATCCCCATCGGACTCTCCGCCTCCATCGCCGGTCCATCTCCTCCGCTTCCATCCTGGCTCCATCTCCCAGTCGTCAACCTCCCCACCATGGCTGGCCCTGAATGGCGCCGCCGTTTCCGCGACCGCCTAGCCTGGATCCGTTGCCGTAGAGCTCGTCGCCGGGCTGGGGCCAAGAACAATGGCGGCGGCGTCGCGGCCTCAAGTTCGCGGGGAAGGTGGGGGTGGCGGCGTCGCGGCCTCCACGGCCGCCCGGAGGTTGGGGGGGCGCCGTCGATGCGACCTCAAGGTCGACTGAAGGTGGGAGGCGGCGCCCGACGCGACCTCCAATGTCGCCCGAAGGTGAGGGACGGAGGTGACGGCGGCTGCGGTCCCAACATGAGGCGCGGGTTTCGGGATCGCGGCAACCCGAGGGATGCAGCACACGCTTCGCATCGCATGGGCGAGATCGTCGTCCCGGAACTTGGTGGGACAAGAAGCACTCTTGCATCGCCATTGAAGGCCAAGATTTTGCTCAAGATACCGAGGAAGGCGGAGTGAGCGATTCGAGTTGTTCCCCGATTGGCCCGAAGAAGGAGTTGATAACGATTCATCTTTACTTGCCGACGACGACGAATTTGTGCCAAATGAGGCACGGGGCATCGTGCCCAAGGTCGCCGTAGTTTGGGGTAAGACATTTTGACCATGCCATCCACTTTTCTTGAGATTGTGCTACGCTGTTCCTTTGTGCGTACATATTGTGTGCGATCGGCCAGGCTTCGTGACTTTCGTCGGCTTATTGCATCCCGGGAAGAGGAGCCGGAACGGGAAAGGAAGGAGGAGGAGGACATGGGTAATAAGAAGTTGGACAAAAATAGAGGAAAGGAGCACATGGAGCGAAGCATAGCCCCAAGGATGAACTTGGAGACCAAAAGGCCAAGCATCTACGATATGTCCACGGACGATGAGGCAATTTGGGTGCATGATGGCGTGGACTTGCGTGGCCATTCGCAGTCCAAAGTGATTAACTATGAACAATAGGTAACACATCGATCACTTGTTTCAAGTGTGCGTTAACTTTAGTACCACTAGGCGTAAATTCCCAAGATCGTAGTGAAGGCCTTTTGCTTGCGATGGAGCCTATATATACACAAGTTGTCTCCGCACGGTCTTTTGATTGTAAATAGGCCATATTAGTGTTTTTGCTGCTGCTGTTTAGCCATGGTTGCAGCAATATATGTACAACGTACTAATGCAATGTCAAATGGTGGAGTAATGGTTTATGTGGAGTAATGGTTCATGTGTAGTGCCTTCTTTTATTTTATTTGTCATGCTTGTAATGTCAAATGGATAGCGATATAGCACAATGATTGTCATGCTTACAATAACAAATGCATTGCATACGAACAAAGCGAAAAGAAAACCATGGTTATATAGACAATATATTTAGTTGTTGAACAACGCAAAAGCATCTATACAAAAAGCATGCCTTGGTGACCTACACAAAAGCATTACTTGCCGACCTACACAAAAGCATTACTTGGCGACCAGCGATTCAGCAAAAAGCTGAACATATTTACAAGTACACACTTCTCGATTAGTTGTTCAACAACTCGGTTGCCTTTTCAACTATCTCCGGTCGCAGCTAAGAGATATGGGAAGCATGCCTGCGACCTCCAACCTCTCCTTATTCATGTGTGGGATCTTGTACCTATTCCCTCCATTAGCTTTCATAACTTCAACCATGCATGATTGTAGCGTGAAATACCCTATTTAGAAGAATAGGGTTGTAGTTTTCATATTCATTGGTCACATTTGCGATGAGCTCATCGATGTTTCTAGATGTCGTTCTATCCGTCAACGGCGAAGAGAAGCAAAAGAAACCAAGGTCTAGGCAATTCATGTCGGTAATTAGCTGGTTGATTCATTATGCGTATATCAAGTCCGGTGTGGGCCGCATTTGTTGTAAATTCTACATCATCGGCGTGGATATGTGAGGGTGCATTGTCTTCTTTGTATCCAAATTGTCTCGTGGGCATGTTCTCTAGGCCAACGAATGCGTATAGCTTCAAGAAGTTTTGTGATCATAAAAGATCTCATTGTGTTTTACGTCAACCTTCATTGTCTTCGTGATAAGTGTGCCCCTAGGCCTATTTTCACTTCTTCTTGGTGCCGGTTCCCGATAGTACAAAGATTCGTATGAGAATAATAGAATAGTGAGTCTTATGTACTAAAACAAGAATAAAACATGGCGATTGTTACCTTACGGACAAAAGGCCATAAGCCTAATTTTCCATCAAAATAACATCGCCTTCGGCATCAAACATAGGCGTGGCTGCAGAATAAAACATGACTTTGTCAATGGCATTCTTATTTTGCAGCGTCCCGTGTGGGTCTTCTTAAATGCGGAGTCATGTACATCTTCTTATTCTTTCGTGTCCCATTGAACCACTTCTCATCCGTGTGGATTATGTTTTCATTTCTTTGAACATAGGATTATTTGGCGGTGTACTTGGTTCCGGCATAGAGAGACACCTTGCGGACCTAGACATTTTATTTGCTTCCTTCAAATAGGGCTTGGTGAGTTGGAGTGTCGTCGTAGCAATCCTTGTTTGAACGTCCTATGCAAGCGCTTTTTACGGACACCTAGAGCATTTGCAAGTGATTTTATAGTACCCCTTGTACTTAGGGAATATTTGGAACTCGAGAGAGGTCCACATGAATTTTTTTGCGACCCACAGTTCTTATGTTTTAAACCCTTGACATCAAGCGGGTATACCCTGTGCCCAACATTGCTTTTGCTCTCTCCCATACACGTTCTACGATGCGTTTATGAACATTGTACTTCTTTGCAATAATAGTTGTAGCAATTCTTTTTAATTTCCCATTATTGCCGGCTGCTGAAGCAAATCTTCAAATATGTCTTGTCTTTGTCTATACATTTATTTCCTTCGCCCTATGTCCGGCGATAATGATTTCCTTGGTCATCATGTACACCATCATGTGCTTGGGCATTCTCTTCCTCATCATGTGTTGGTTCATCTTCTTCACCATCCGAGTCTAACAACTCCTCTTCATCAAATGCGGTGTCAACACTTTTCGGTGTAAACACCACACTCTTCTATGAGATCCTCCAACGCATCTTGTCCACTGTATAAAAATATGAACCGATAAGTAGAAATCATTTTGGACTTGAGCTAATAAATGTGTTTCGAGGATTATTTTTTCTATCACACATCTTTGCGAGATATGGACACAGGTACTAATTTTGCCTACGATGTGCACAAATGCATTATTTTTCAGCGAACATACATCTATGCTCAAGTCTCGATTGGAAATAATTACATTATCGAGGTTTTCTTGTGCACCTTTATACGTTGATAAGATTCAAATCAAAGGGATGGCACACATTATGAGCGGTGCATCATCAAAGAGGCGGGTAAGTCATCACGGTCGCATTGTGTCTCTTTGCAAAAGTTAGTTTCGGGTGAGACATAAACACACCACTTTATTTGTGCTCTTGAAACGAGCATTGTATAGAAGCGATGCAAATATTCACTGCATGTAGGCTTGGTTCTTGTTCATTTAAATCAAATGGGCGGACAACTGTAAATTCCACTTGTAGTGGAGCCACGCGAAAAAGAGAAGTGAGAAACAAAATCCAAGCAAACTCATTTCGGGAGGCAGTAAAAGAGAGGAAAAACAAGTCATCATCGTACTAAAGCTGCGGGTGGAAGGAGGGCGGGTAAAGGATCACCTCTTCTTATTTCGCATGCACCAACGACCGAAGGGATCATGGATACCCCTATCTTGTTCATTTGCGGGTGGGTGGTTGAGATCAGGTCCCTCATCTCCTTCCTCATCCGGGAGCTGCATTCAAGTCTAAGGGCCATGGCAAGTGAATGGCTTGAAGCGGTGGGCGATAAGGAAGTGGCTTTTAGTACCCCGGAGTTACATTCTGGCGCTGAATGGCTATTTGAATTTGCTTGTTTAGTTTCTTCTAATTTTTTGGCGCTAAGCTTCCCGCCCATTTGGAAAATTTAGTTTTGGTGAACTTTTCAATTGTTTAATGAAAATTGTGCATGCAAGTGGATAGTAGTAGGACTATTGTGGTACTACTTTGGAGCGAGTGGATGATGGGGATGTGTTTGAAACATGCATTTAATCTTGAACTCGATTGTACAAAGTGATATTTGTCTATTCAATCATGGGATTTCTAGGGGCATGCGGGTAATTTAGTTCTTGTCTTGGTACTCCCCCATCTCCTAAAAACGACTTGTATAATGGGATGGAGGAGTAGCTCCTAGCAAAAGAACACGACAAGGAAATGGTAGCGAGAGGGGCATGGCTACTGCGGCTACAAGCATGCGATGCGATCGATGACACCGAACGTTCGTACACACGCGCGGGGTGAGCTTAAGCCGCTTCTTCTTGCCGTGCCGACCATTTGCGTCACGCCAATCCCCGGATCAATCACCGGCGCATATTTTTTTGGAAAAAGTCCACATTTGCTCCCTTAAGACCACCGCGGCCAGGTGCTTGGGAGCTGCGACGCCACGCTTCCTCCGGTACCAAAATCTGCTCGCTCGGTACCAAAATAGCTGCAGCGGGGGCGCTAACACCTACTCCCTCCATCCCATTATACAGGTCGTTTTAGCACGGTGAAGAAGTATCAAAATAGAAGTCGTTGTAGACCTGCACCCCTACAAAGACGAGGCCTGCCGGCGATCCATCCATCCATCGATCACATCCACGCCTCCCACCCAATACGTGAATAAAAAAAAAAAAAGAGGCGGTGGGAAGGCTTATCGGAGAAGGCTCGGGAAGGCTTTTGACGAGGCATGCGCACGCACAAGCTCTCATTGACTAGGCACGCGCCGCACAGCCATTCATCCTCGTCGCCTCCTCAAAAAAAAAAAAAAAAAAATCATCCCCATCGGACTCTCGCCTCCATCGCCGGTCCATCTCCTCCGCTTCCATCCCGGCTCCATCTCCCGGTCGTCAACCTCCCCACCATGGCTGGCCCCGAATGGCGCCGCCGTTTCCATGACCGCCCTAGCTGGATCCGTTGCCGTAGAGGGGCTCGTCGCCCGACGGGGCCAAAGGCCTGCGGCGGCGGCGATCGCGGCCTCAAGTTCGCCGGAAGGTGGGGGTGGCGGCGATGCGGCCTCCACGGTCGCCACGGAGGTTGGGGGCGCCCGTCGTCGCGACCTCAAGGTCGACTGAAGGTGGGGGCGGCGCCGTCGACCTCAATGTCGCCCGAAGGTGAGGGACGGAGGTGACGGGCGGCTGCGGTCCCAACATGAGGCGCGGTTTCGGGATCGCGGCAACCCGAGGATGCGGCGCCGCAACTTCGCATGCGTGGGCGAGATCGTCGTCCTGGAACTTGGTGGGACAAGAAGCACTCTTTGCATCGCCATTGAAGGCCAAGATTTTGCTCAAGATCTCGAGGAAGGCGGAGGCGAGCGATTCGAGTTGTTCCACGATTGGCACGAAGAAGGAGTTGATAACAGAGTTCATCTTTACTTGCCGACGACGGCGAATTTGTGCCCTAAAGCGAGGCACGGGGCATCGGTGCCCAAGGTCGCCGTAGTTTGGGGTAAGACATTGACGACCATGCCATCCACTTTTCTTGAGATTGTGCTAGGCTGTTCCTTTGTCGCGCATATATTGTGTGCGGTCGGTGGCGCCGTGACTTTCGTCGGCTTATTGCATCCGGGAAGAGGAGCTGGAACGGAAAGGAAGGAGGAGGAGGACATGGGTAATAAGAAGTTGGACAAAAATAGAGGAAAGGAGCACATGGAGCGAAGCATAGCCCCAAGGATGAACTTGGAGACCAAAAAGGCCGGCATCTCGATATGTCCACGGGGACGATGAGGCAAGCTGGGTGCATGATGGCGTGGACTTGCGTGGCCATTCGCAGGTCCAAAGTGATTAACTATGAACAATAGGTAACACATCGATCACTTGTTTCAAGTGTGCGTTAACTTTAGTACCACTAGGCGTAAATTCCCAAGATCGTAGTGAAGGCCTTTTGCTTGCGATGGAGCCTATATATACACAAGTTGTCTCCCTTACGGTCTTTTGATTGTAAATAGGCCATATTAGTGTTTTTCTTTCTTTGTTTAGCCATGGTTGCAGCAATATATGTACAACGATACTAATGCAATGTCAAATGGTGGAGTAATGGTTTATGTGGAGTAATGGTTCATGTGTAGTGCCTTCTTTTATTTTATTTGTCATGCTTGTAATGTCAAATGGATAGCGTATAGCACAATGATTGTCATGCTTACAATAACAAATGCATTGCATACGAACAAAGCGAAAGAAAACCATGGTTATATAGACAATATATTTAGTTGTTGAACAACGCAAAAGCATCTATACAAAAGCATGCCTTGCTGACCTACACAAAGCATTACTTGCCGACCTACACAAAAGCATTACTTGGCGACCAACGATTGACAAAAGGCGAACATATTTACAAGTACACACTTCTCGATTAGTTGTTCAACAACTCGGTTGCCTTTTCAACTATCTCGGTCGTGACTAAGAGATATGGGAAGCATGCTGCGAGCCTCCAACCTCTCCTTATTCATGTGTGGGATCTTGTACCTATTCCCTCCATTAGCTTTCATAACTTCAACCATGCATGATTGTAGCGTGAGAAATACCCTATTTAGAAGAATAGGGTTGTAGTTTTCATATTCATTGGTCACATTTGCGATGAGCTCATCGATGTTTCTAGATGTCGTTCTATCCGTCCAACGGCGAAGAGAAGCAAAGAAACCAAGGTCTAGGCAATTCATGTCGCGAATTAGCCGGTTGATTCATTATGCGTATATCAAGTCCGGTGTGGGCAACCGCTGTTGTAAATTCTACATCATCGGCGTGGATATGTGAGGGTGCATTGTCTTCTTTGTATCCAAATTGTCTCGTGGGCATGTTCTCTAGGCCAACGAATGCGTATAGCTTCAAGAAGTTTTGTGATCATAAAAGATCTCATTGTGTTTTCGTCAACCTTCATTGTCTTCGTGATAAGTGTGCCCCTAGGCCTATTTTCACTTCTTCTTGGTGCCGGTTCCCGATAGTACAAAGATTCGTATGAGAATAATAGAATAGTGAGTCTTATGTACTAAAACAAGAATAAAACATGAACCCGATTGTTACCTTACGGACAAAAGGCCATAAGCCTAATTTTCCATCAAAATAACATACGCCTTCAAGGCATCAAACATAGGCCGTGGAAGCTGCGAGAATAAAACATGACTTTGTCAATGGCATTCTTATTTTGCACTGTCTGTGTGGGTCTTCTTCGTGCGGAGTCATGTACATCTTCTTATTCTTTCGTGTCCCATTGAACCACTTCTCATCTGTGTGGATTATGTTTTTCATTTCTTTGAACATAGGATTATTTGGCGGTGTACTTGGTTCCAAAGATAGAGAGACACCACTGCGGCCTAGACATTTTATTTGCTTCCTTCAAATAGGGCTTGGTGAGTTGGAGTGTCGTCGTAGCAATCCTTGTTTGAACGTCCTATGCAAACCGCTTTTACGGACACCTAGAGCATTTGCAAGTGATTTTATAGTACCCCTTGTACTTAGGGGAATATTTGGAACTCCGAGAGAGGTCCACATGAATTTTTTTGCGGCCACGAGTTCTTATGTTTTAAACCCTTGACATCAACGGTATACCCCATTGCCCAACATTGCTTTGCTCTCTCCCATACACGTTCTACGATGCAGACGTTTATGAACATTGTACTTTGCTTTGCAATAATAGTTGTAGCAATTCTTTTTAATTTCCCATTATTCTTTGCTGCGAAGCAAATCTTCAAATATGTCTTGTCTTTGTCTATCTGTTATTTCCTTCGCCCCTATGTCCGGCGATAATGATTTCCTTGGTCATCATGTACACCATCATGTGCTTGGGCATTCTCTTCCTCATCATGTGTTGGTTCATCTTCTTCACCATCCGGAGTCTAACAACTCCTCTTCATCAAATGCGGTGTCAACACTTTCGGTGTAAACACCACACTCTTCTATGAGATCCTCCAACGCATCTTGTCCACCCGTATAAAAATATGAACCGATAAGTAGAAATCATTTTGGACTTGAGCTAATAAATGTGTTTCGGATTATTTTTTCTATCACACATCTTTGCGAGATATGGACACAGTACTAATTTTGCCTACGATGTGCACAAATGCATTATTTTTTCGGCGAACATACATCTATGCTCAAGTCTCGATTGGAAATAATTACTGTTATCGGGTTTTCTTGTGCACCGCCTGCTCAAGTAAGATTCAAATCAAAGGGATGGCACACATTATGAACGGTGCATCATCAAAGAGGCCGTGTAAGTCATCCGGTCCTCGCATTGTGTCCTCTTTGCAAAAAGTTAGTTTCAGGTGAGACATAAACACACCACTTTATTTGTGCTCTTTGAAAACGAGCATTGTATAGAATCGATGCAAATATTCACCGCATGTAGGCTTGGTTCTTGTTCATTTAAATCAAATGGGCGGACAATCAGTAAATTCCACTTGTAGTGGAGCCACGAAAAGAGAAGTGAGAAACAAAATCCAAGCAAACTCATTTCGGGAGACAGAAAAAGAGAGGAAAAAACAAGTCATCATCGTACTAAACTGCGGGTGGAAGGAGGGCAGTAAAGGATCACCTCTTCTTATTTCGCATGCACCAACAGCTTTCGAAGGGATCATGGATACCCCTATCTTGTTCATTTGCGGGTGGGTGGTTGAGATCAGTCCCTCATCTCCTTCCTCATCCGGAGCTGCATTCAAGTCTAAGGGCCATGGCAAGTGAATGGCTTGAAGCGGTGGGCGATAAGGAAGTGGCTTTTAGTACCCCGAAGTTACATTACGCGCCTGAATGGCTATTTGAATTTGCTTGTTTAGTTTCTTCTAATTTTTTGGCGCTAAGCTTCCCGCCGGCTGGAAAATTTAGTTTTGGTGAACTTTTCAATTGTTTAATGAAAATTGTGCATGCAAGTGGATAGTAGTAGGACTACTGTGGTACTACTTTGGAGCGAGTGGATGATGGGGATGTGTTTGAAACATGCATTTAATCTTTGAACTCTCGATTGTACTGGTGATATTTTTTGTCTATTCAATCATGGGATTTCTGGGGCATGCGGGTAATTTAGTTCTTGTCTTGGTACTCCCCATCTCCTAAAACGACTTGTATAATGGGATGGATGGAGTACGCTGAAGGAGCCGACCAGCTCTCGTTCGCTGTCTGTGGCGCGCGTGAAAAGTGATACTGGCAGGCGCACAGGGCCCGCGCGGTGCCACTCGCACGCCTGTGGGAGGGAGAAAAAGTGAGGTGACGGCGGGTCCCACGTTTCAAGTAACTTAAAAAAAGCTATAACTCACAAACTAAAAAACAAAATTAAAATCCGATTGCACTATTAAATTTGTTTCAATAAATCCTTCAAAACAAGATCACACATGAATATATTTAGATAAAATTATAAATGGGTCCCACTGTTGGTAGTTGGTGTAGAGTAGAGATATAAAGAAGGATGAGTGCGGGAGATAGATCTTGTAAAGGAGGGAATCTTGATGAGTAGGATATATAGAGGGAGTAAATAGAGGAACATGAGTGCGGATAGTCTAACTTCCTAAACTCGAAAACCAGATAATCAACATCCTCCAACTATTCAAACCGTTTGGTTTATCTCCCTCGGCTGTTTTGAGGGTGGTTTGAGTGACGTGGCAACATGGAGCCCACAGAGGAACAGACAGAGAGAGAGAGACAGAGGCAGAGCACCGCTGGGCACGGGGGCGCTCAATGCCGCTGTCGTCGCGAGCTGGACCGCGGCCACAGCCGGGTCGCCGCCGGCGACTCGTCCTTGCGCGCGAACTAGTCGTCGGCGTCGTGGTCCTCGTAGTCGACGTACTCCGCCAGTTTCGTCGGCCAGTTTCATGAGCGTGGCGATCTTGGGCGCCGCACGGCGGAGGCCATCCACGCTCCAGAAATCGCCGGGCGACGCGCCGGTGGCCAGCACGCGGAGCCGCTGGTCGGCCACGCGGTCTGCCCCTCGTCCTCCGACGACTTGGTCTTATTGGACAGCAGCGCCCAGATGTTGTTCGGCAGGTCTGCTGCGGCCACGGCCATGGCGTGCCCCCGCTTGAAGCCAGCGCCGAGGCGTTCTCGTTCTCGAAGAAGAGCGCCTGCACTACCACGCGCAGCGGGAGGAGCTCTTTCTGTACCGCATGCGTGCACGCCTTCTCCGACAGCTTCTGGCAGTTGAGCACCCGGCACAGCGCTGTCTGGCACGGCCTCGGCAATGGCGAGCAGCTTGTCCAGCGGCATGTTGGGGTCCTTGGCCACCCCAATCAAGAACCCGTCCACCAACTTGCCCACCTGCGCCAGAGCGCCCTGCGACACGGGTGCGGTTGACGAGGAGCGTCGCGCGCCGTCGAAGCTCACGCTCTCCGCCGAGCATGACCACCGGTGACCGCCCGAGTGCGCCCGGCTATCGTCATCGGGGCTCCCGGACAGAGCCAGCGCCGGCGCCGGCGGGACGACCGCGCACGGCAGCGTGGACTCTTCGAGGATGGCGACACGGCGTCCACGTCGTACGGCGTCTCGCTGACGCATGACAGCGACGGAGTACTAAATCCGTTAGCCAAGGTTGCTACTCCCTCCATCCCAAAATAGTTGTCGTTTTCGCTTCCCCGGTAAAACATCCGCCCAAGAATTATATATTAAAATAGGATTAATATTTATATTACATAATTAGTATCATTGGAAAGATCTTTTGATCTAGTTTTTAACAAATTTATTTGGAGATTTAAATCTTGTACGTATTTTCTACAAATCGAGTCAAAGTTGTGGCAGACGCACACCAACGACGACGGTCTTTCTGGGATGGAGGAGTACTGGCCAAGGTTGCCAAATTCCACGTCGTTGCCAAATTCCAGCGTCTCACTCGCTCGTTTTCTTATCCATTAGCCAAGGTTGCTAACAACAGTAGCCAAGCTCCAAGGCAGGTCGTGTCCGTGTTGCTGCCCTTCACTTTTTTTTTTTTTTTTGCGACAAAGATTCTTCATTTATCAGGAAGCAGCAGTACAATCTTTAGTCAACAGATTAGCTATACAGGATGGAGCTAGCTGCCACTCACCCATCCTGATACCATCTGAGACTTGTTTAGCTAGAACAGGGGCTACATGGTTACACGATTTATTAGTGTACATCAGAGAGAAAGCAAGAAAAGAAACACTGAGTTCCCTAATATCCCTGATGATTGGTGAAATATGTGAACGCTGCCGCTCACCCATCTCCCATAGTTTCAGTAATTCTTGGCTGTTCGTTTCAATTTGCACTCTACAGATGCCCAACTGCAAAGCAAGAGTGATGCCATCTCTGCACGCCGCAGCCTGCACTGTCAATGCATCAAGGCAATGTGGCTGCCATCTCGCTCGTCCCGCTCTGAAAATTCCGGTCTGGTCACGAATGACAACACCGGTCGCTCCTTGTTTGAGATCTGGGTAGAAGGCCCCATCAACATTACATTTGAACCAACCATCCGGTGGTACAGTCCACTTGGGTTTGCTGACAACTCTCACCGGTTGCTGTGTAGTAGGCTTTGTGAGGTGGCACAAGTCATGCGCCACGTCGAGGGTCCATTGAACTATTTTCTTCAGTGGTACCTGATCTGCACCATGACGAGACCTGTTCCTCTGCAGCCACAAGGCATACATGCCTATAATAAAGACACTGCGATCGGCTTCCGAGCAGAACTCCTTTTTAAGCAAATCACTCGCCCATGTATAGGGATGCATCCTGGGTAGCTTGACTCCCATTAGTTCTTTCAAATCCCTCCAAAATAGCCTTGCCGTCGTGCATTCGGTAAGTGTATGCTTGATGGTCTCCCGTTCCGCTCCACATACTTCACAGAAACTTGTTGGCTCAATATGTCGTCGGTTAAGAATATCCTTGGCGGAAATAAATTCATGTAGAACACGCCACCAAAAAACCTTCACCTTCGGAGGAACTTGCAGCTTCCAAATGCACTTCCATGAATCATCCATAGAAGCAGTAGCCTGATCGGACTGTGTCGCAGCCAGCTTTCTATATGCCGATCTAACTGAATACTCACCATGTTTCTCCAGCTCCCATGCCCACCAATCCTCCTCTTGTGATCGTAGAGGAATACGAAGTATGGCATTGGCATCAATTGGAAGAAACGTAGCCCGAATGAGTTCTACATCCCATTGACCGGTCACTGTCATCAGGTCTGAAACTTGGTTTACCTCCTGATCCATACTTGGCGTGATTGGCCTGGCGTCGAAATGCATTGGAATCCACCGGTCATGCCAAATGTTAGTCGACCTTCCATTCCCAATTCTTTTGATCAGGCCCCTCTCTAAGACATCTCTTCCAGCAGTAATCGATCGCCATATATGACTAGCATGTTTCTTCCTTGTACTTTCCATGAAATTGCCATCATGAAAGTAGCGGCCCTTCAACACCTTGGCACACAAGCTGTCCGGCCGAGTAATGAGCCGCCAGCCCTGCTTTCCCAACATGGATTTGTTGAAGAGATGCAGATCACGGAATCCCATTCCCCCTTCCGATTTGTGCCGAGTCAGCTTATCCCATCGAAGCCAATGAATATGATGGTTATCCCCAGAACCTCCCCACCAATAGTTTGCAATGGTGGATCTCATCTTGCTGCAAGTTGTTTTTGACAAGAGGAAACAACTCATTGAATACGTCGGAATTGCTTGAGCAACCGATTTGAGGAGAATCTCCCTTCCGGCACTACTAGCTTCCTTACCACTCCAGGTACCAACAAGGCCCCTGATCCTTGCCGGCAAAAATTCAAACACCTCAGTAGTAGACTGACCCAAAGCTGTAGGAAGGCCAAGATATCTGTCAGATAGCGCCTCAGTACTAATGTGCAACTCATTCCTAACCATCTCCTTCTGGTCATCCTGACAATTGTTACTAAAAAATACAGCTGATTTATCTCTGTTCACCTGCTGCCCTGAACCCTTGCTATAAATATCAAGAATTTGTTGAAGTCTAGCAGCCCCTCTCTGCGACGCTTCTGAGAAAACGATGCAATCATCCGCAAAGAGAAGGTGCGATACCCATGGAGCGTGAATACCCACGCGAACACCTCTGGATAAATGCACTGGACCAACAGACTTCAAAAGAGCGGACAAACCTTCCGCCACAGAACAAGAACAAATACGGCGAAATTGGATCCCCTTGCCGTAGTCCTCGTGAAGGATTGAAGACATTTGATAGAGAACCATTAATCTTGATGGAAAAAGAAACCGTCGTCACGCACCTCATTACAAGTGAGACGAAGGTCTCATGGAATCCCAATTTCAGCATGATCCGACGAAGATAGTCCCATTCCACGCGATCATACGCTTTCGCCATGTCGAGCTTGACTGCACATGCTCCGGTTTTTCCTTTCTTCCTCTGTAAATAGTGAGTGCACTCATAGGCAACAAGTACATTGTCAGTAATTATTCTGCCAGGTATGAAAGCACTCTGCTCCTCGGCCACAATGTCATCCATGAGAAGACGCAAACGATTTGCTAGCACCTTTGAGCAAATTTTGTAGATGACATTACAGAGGGATATAGGCCTGAACTGCTTCATCTCCTGTGGATTCTTCACCTTTGGAATCAAAACAATGGTTGTATTGTTGGTAGAGATCGGCAACTCACCACCATTCAAAAAATCAAGCACTGCAGCTGTGATGTTCGGTCCCAAAGTTTCCCAGTGAAATTGGTAGAATCCTGCAGTCTGGACCTGGGGCCTTGTCGGCACCCATCAGAAATACTGCCTGCTTTACCTCCTCCTCCGTGTAGGCCTGCAGCAACAGCTCGTTCATCACTGGCGTAACTCTCTCCGGCACACGATCAAGTATTGGTCCAGGGTCGAGCTCCTCTTGCCGAGTAAAAAGATTGGCATAAAATTCCAACGCTGTAGTCTCCAACTCTTCTTGAGTGGTCACAACTGAACCATCATCTCTCCTCAAAGCGGATATTCGATTAGATCGTACCCTTTCTTTCGATTTGGCTTGAAAAAACGCAGTGTTACGGTCCCCATCTTTGAGCCATTGGATCCGAGACCGCTGTTTTTCCATAATCTCTTCCCTCGTTAAAAGTTCTGACATTCTAGACATCAACCGTCGTTCTGTTCTTGTTGGGCCCAAATGCAAGGAAGCTCCTCTCACCTCCTCAAGCTCACGTCGTAGCGTGCGAAGCTCATGATGGACTGAGCCAAAAGTGGAACTCTCCCAACCCCGCATCGCCTCAGACATGGAACCCAGGTGTGTATTAAGGTCCCCCAAATTCCTGGACATGCCCAGCCCATTCCATGTCGCTTCCACCATATGGCTATATGTTGGATCTCTCCGCCACATATTCTCGTATCGGAAATTTCGTTTCCTTCTTCTTCTCCAACCAATCTCTTGTAAGCATTCCAAAACCAAACAACAATGATCAGACTCTGTGGTCTGGACGTGCCACACCTTGATAGATTGGAAGATATCCATAAAGCCATTATTTGCCAAACCCCTATCCAGCCGGCACTTGACATTTGTATCATCCGATTGCCTGTTATCCCAAGTATAGGGCAAGCAAATGAAACCAAGATCTGTAAAGCCACATTCTTGCACTGCATCCCTGAAACCATCCATTTGGCTCTCAGAACGGCCTTGTCCACCAATCTGTTCATTTGCATGTAAGACCTCATTGAAGTCTCCCGCGCACAACCACAGAAGATCACTCCTTAAATTGAGATATTTAAGTAAATCCCAACTACGATTGCGCAACTCTCGCCTAGCTTCACCATAAAAACCAGTAAAACACCATTCCATATGTCGTGCAGCAACCAGCCTAGCTGTAACATCAATATGAAGCTTATCAAAGCTTTCCAGTTTAACCTCTACCTCTCGACTCCACAATAGTGCCAATCCTCCTCCACGTCCAAAACTTCCTACCCCATAGCCCCCTTGCATATGCAGGGATCTTATCAATCCATCCACATTGTTGCTAAAAATCCTGGTCTCCGACAAGAAAACCATCCATGGGCGATGTAGCTCGCACAAGCTACATAATTCACGAACTGCCTCGGGCTGCCCCAAGCCCCGGCAGTTCAAACATAGGATTTTCATTGTGCCCGGCGGGGGCTGTCAACTACAGCCGCCGCCGATCGTGCATTATGAGAGGGACTCCCACTTTTCTGTTTCTTCAAGATTTCCACCAAGCTTCCACCACCGCTCTCAGTTCTTGTATCGTTTTGGTTCACCCCTGATTTCATGAAACCAAGAGGAACAATAGCATTCGATTCCAAAGCCGGGGCGTTCAAGTCCATAGAAACCGGACTGACCATCTTGGACTTCCTCTTTCGTGCAGATTGACTATCAAGATTTGGATCCTTACCATCCGCCTCATCAGCAATCCCAGGTGCTCCAACATTTTTCGGCACCTTTAGGGGCGACTGAATCTCCGGGTCCTCGACAGCATGCACCGGGCTAGATGAAGAATGGTATGTAGCGTCCTCTCTCCTAGCCGTGTACCCACTTGCAGTTCTCCCTTTGTGCGACGTAGGTGGCCTTGATCCCCCTGCTGGGTCACTCCCAAAAGATTCAGCCGCAGCCTCAGCAAAAGATTTGATTCGCCTGCGTCGCTCCTCCGGTGCTCGCAGCTGAACATCATACGGTAACTTGCCAAGGTCATTTCGCGGTGCTGGATTGGAACACTCAATCTCGGAATGGCCCATAACACCACATGAGAAGCAGTAGAAAGGTAGACGTTCATACTGTACTGCGAACCACTTCGGATCCTCCGATCGGCTTACTCGAAGAAAGACACCACGACGTAGGGGTTTGTCAATTTCAATTGCCACCCGGGCACGTAGGAACGCCCCATTAGCCTTTCCTTCTTCATCGACATCCATCTTCACCACATCTCCCACCAGGCTCATTGCTCGACTACCTCTCTGCTGATTCATCCAACCAAGAGGAAGGTTGAGAATCCTAACCCAAATCTCCATACGATCGAACACAAACTCAGAGGCACTCAGCCTTTCATCATAAGGCTGCAGGACAACGGCATGCCTGCCCACCATCCACGGTGCACCTGCCATGACCCGCTCCATCTCCATCTTGCTACCAAATTCTGCTATGAACAAATTATCTTCTTTTTCCCCAATTGCCCGAATCTTCAAACCATAAGGATTCCCCAAGCTGGTTTCATGGCTGCCCTGACAGAGTTGACATTCACAATCGATGGCGAGAGAACCTTGCCAATTACTGCCCACTCCACCGACTGCATTGCAGCATCTTCCTCGTCATCGCTGAAATCCAGGACTGCTTCCTCCTCTTCAGTGAGACTCATTTTCAAAAGGAGATCAGACACATTCTCCCTGGTGCCAGCGTCGCTGCCACCGGGAATATTACGTCCACCCTTTCCTCCATCACCAGCCGAAGTCATATCAGCCAATCGGTTGGCAGGAACAACACAAGTGATCTGCAGTTCCAAGACGCAGACACAAACACGATCCCAACTCTACGACCCAGGCGACAAGCACCAAATCGGGAGGGGAAGAATCACCTATTAAATCCTCTAAACCAGCCTGTGACCAGACATCAGAAGCCGCGCTTCCCTTCCTGTTCTCTTCCACGGCGTCGACGGCAGCGGAACGGACCAGGCGGAATCGGCAACGAGGACGAGTTTGAAGCTGGAGAAGGCGGAATCGCAGTCCGTCGACCACCCCGAGACAGACGGCGAGGACGACGGCGAAGGTGAAAAGGATTGACCTCCGCCGCGCAGCGACGTCAAGAAGACGCCGGAGAAGCAGGGGTCAGCGAACTCAGCGGCGAATTTGAGAATCGCCTCGAAATCGCCTAGATTTTACTGTAGCATGGGGAATGAAGGCGAGCGTTCTAGAGAGCTTGCTGCCCTTCACCTGGAGCACCTGCGGGCGACGCGGACCTGTAGCGAGGCGAGCGAGCATGACCATCGCGGAGGGGGGAAGCGGCGAGCGTGCACAGCCAGCGTAGAGAGCATCCTTGGTCCTCGTCGCCGCATTAGCATAATCAAACCGTGCAGCCCGTACGCCCTCGCGCCCAGCGGTGCTCTCTCTCTCTCTCTGTCTGCTCCTCGGTGGGGTCCATGTTGCCACGTCATCAAACCACCCGCAAAACAGTCGAAGGAGATAAACCAAACGGTTTAAATTTTTTTTTTTTTTTGAGAATGACACAAGCATAACGCAGACACTCACAACACGCACGCACACTCACCCTTTATGAACATACGCACGCAAACCCTACCCCTATGAGCACCTCCGAAGGACCGGGCGGCCGGCAGATCTGGAGATTCTCGAAGTCACCGTAGAGGGCGCCTCGTCGTCGACGGAACGCCGCTACCACTTAAAGCATAACGCCGAAAATCGCGGGAAAATTTCTTGGAAAATTCCCAAGAAAAGGTGCGAGCACCGTGATTTGAACCCGGTGGGTATGCAGCCCCATTTGGACCGCCCTACCATTGGACTACAAGCCAATTCCGCACCAAACGGTTTAAATAGTTGGAGGATGTTGAATATCCGGTTTTTGAGTTCGGGACCAAAACCAGACTTCCCCAAAAGTTAAGGGAGCAAATGTGGACTTTTTTCCTATTTTTTCCCAGTGTGCATAGCATGCATGTCTTTGGGCCAGAACATGTCACATCCATCCCATCCCAGCCTAGCCCAAATGTCAAAACCCTTGCCGGCCCACGTCCGCTCTAATCCAGCTTTTGGTTTCCATCTAACCGCACTCAACACGCAAGTGCAACAAGATTTGATTGCAAGGAACGGCCGGCCCTGCAGAAAATGCTTCAATCAAGCAAGGAAAGGCACGGCACAATCTCAACATGCGCGCTCTATCTCCTCTTCAACTACGGATCTGCTCGTTCTCAAAAAAATAAAAATAAAAATAAATAAAAATAAAAGTAAAAAATAAAAATAAATAAATAAATAAATAAATAAATAAATAAAAAACTACGGATCTGCTGAACCAACTATTGTTCCATCTTCCTCTGATCTTGTGGCACCTGGTTTCTCAATCACAGAAACAACTCTGCATGTACAGCGCAGGACAGAGTTTGCCCGTTGATCAAAGCAAACCAAGAGACGTCGTCCATTGTTTCTCTTTCGTGCGGTTGACATAATCATTCATGGCTGACTACTTCTGCTCCCATTCCACCGGTTTCTGCTAGCAAGTGCCCTCCTTACAGAATTCTGACTGCAACTATCAGAATGTGGTCACAAATGGATTTTGAC
Organism: Hyparrhenia diplandra; assembly: GCA_015847255.1. Taxonomy (NCBI): domain Eukaryota; kingdom Viridiplantae; phylum Streptophyta; class Magnoliopsida; order Poales; family Poaceae; genus Hyparrhenia; species Hyparrhenia diplandra. Next base: position 123,367 of record JADLZK010013049.1, read on the forward strand.
GTATACAAAATCTGATGAATATAGGTTTACTGGCAAGACCAAGGTGGAAGCCAAGCGTCTGACGCTGAGACATTTGTGTTTCCAAGATAATGAGGTGAAAGAAATGACTCTGCAGAATACTACTTACAGAAAAGACATGGTGCAATCTCAACATGTGCACTCTAATCTAAAAAGTTAAGCAAAAGATCAAATCCCACAAGTGCTTCGACTCATCTTGGCTTCTGCAAAGGATGACATATCGGTGATCATATTGTAGTTAATTCATGATATTTCTTCCTCTGCACTTGTGGGAGTACCTGGTCTCCTGAAACAAGATAAGCAAAACATTCTGAAACAGCTCTGCATTTATAGCACAGTACAGAGTTTGCCCATTGACCAAAAACAAACCAAGAGATGTCGATCTTTTTCACGCGGTTGACATATGCATTCATGGTTGACTACTTCTACTCTCATTTCACCATTTTTTTGTTAGCAAGTGGGCTTCATACAAAATTCTGATTGTAACTATCAAAATGATTTTTGTACAAAAAAACAAACATACTCTGCATGAACAGGCTTACAGGCCAGACCAAGATGGAAGCCAAGCATTCATTGCTCGAGTCCCTAGCTAATTTTTGTTTCCAACACACCGATCATGAGGTGCAAAGGAACTGACCAATACGAGTACTTCAACAAAAGTTACGGCAGAATCTCAACAGGTGCAGTCGCCTCTGAAAAAAAAAAAATGAAGCAAAGAAGATCAAATCTGCAGAACCTTGCTGAGCAGTCTGATGAAGCCCAGCTCTACGCAGACTGGTCTTGGCTGCTGCAAAGTGTGCAACTTCTGTGACTAACATGGACATCTCCTGCACTGGTTACAGCCAGAAGACGACACAAAACCAGTAGTTTCCATCCATCAGACACATCGGCAATGTCTGCGTAGGCAATTGATGATATTTTCTTCTTCTGACCTCGTGATAAATACCTGGTCTCCTGAAACAAGATAAGTAAAACATTCAGAAACAGCTCCGCGTTTACATCACAGGACAGAGTTTGCCCATTGACCAAACCAAACCAAACCAAGAGATGTACATTTTGCTTGCACGGTTGACAACCTACTCCAGGTCTCACGGTTTATGTTAGCTAGTGGGCTCCAAACATTCTGGCTGTAACTATCTTTTACTCTTTCTCCCTGTAAAAGTCTCCATACACGTTAACATATTCTGATAGTATGCCTATAATCAATAGTTTATGGGTTATGAATATTAACCATACACAGCCCTATTGAGACAATATTATACTACAATTTTCATGAACTTCGTTGCAAATAGAAAGTCCAAGACAAATCCTGAAGTTCACTTCTTATCACTTTAAGACTCTCCAGTAGGCTGTTTATATATATGCAACACATGAGCAGATGACATTAGTTAAAATAAACTGTCAAAGAAAGTGATCCCGCCATGCAAGGATCGATAATCCTTGTACTCATCATACTGTGCATCTTCTTACCAGCAGAGGTTTTGCCGGAATGGAGCCTCTTCTAGGCCTTCAATTTCATTACCAGGCTGCCCCGACATTGTCATCGGTGAGCAATGTGCTGCGTCCAGCTTGAATAGATACTTTAGCGTCATCTGCAACAGCACCTTTCATCCACCACAACCAGCAGTCAGGAACCAAGAATCAATGGTTGAGGTCATCAACATCTCGCAGGAGCGGTGAGATGCGTGTGCTCACCCATGTCAGCCACTTCTGCTTCGCTTCAAGCACCTCATTCACCATGTTCAGGGAGGATTGCCAGCTGCAGCGCACACCCTTCCTCCCCTCCGCATTGTGCAACGGTGGCCAAGGTTGGGTGGTACAGCTTCAAGCAGCAGGACCCAATTGGCCGCCTTGGATTCATCCATGCCAGAAACAGTTCGTGCCCAAAGAAAGGGAAGGATGATACTATGATAGTGTAGAGTAGGCAATTGATGATAGTTCTTCTCTGACCTCGTGATACTTGGTTTCCTGAAACAAGAAAAACTCTGCATTTACAGCACAGGGCAGTTTGCTTGTTGATGAAACCAAGCCATGTGGTGCCCATTTTTTTCACACGGTTGACGTAAACATTCATTGTTGAATAGCTCTACTACCCCATTCCATTGTTTGTTTTAACAAGTGCGGTCCATAGAAAATTCAGAGTGCAACTATCTTTTAAGTCTTCTTTCTGTAAAAGTCTCCGTACGTGTAACGGATAGAACCACCTATGTCATTACCTACAAAGACTATCCTGTACACAGCCATATCCAGACAATATTATACTGTAAAATCCATTAATTAGCTGCAACCGAAAGTCCAAGACAAACCCACATCCCATTGTTTCAAGACAATCCAATATGCGGTTTGTATATATATAACATACGGGCAGATGCCATTACACGGCACCTAGTTAAGATAGACAGTAATAGCAAGTGATCTCGCCATGCGTAAAACCATGCAAGGATTGATGCTCCCAGTCCTCGTAATATTCATCTTCTTTCCAGCAATGGTCATGCTGGAAGAAGCCTATTTGAGGCCCTCTGTGTCATTACCAGGCTGCCCTGACAAGTGCGGCAACGTGTCCATCCCCTACCCATTTGGCATCGGTGAGCAATGTTCGCGACCAGCTTAAACAGCTACTTCAACCTCACCTGTAACAACACCTTACATCCACCACAGCCAACAGTTGGGGACAGCACGGGATATGTTGAGATCACCGACATCTCGTTGGAGCATGGGGAGATGCGTGTGCTCAGCCCTGTCAGCCACATCTGTTTCACATCAAACACCACGCATAAACAGTGGTACGGAGGGTATGATGTGCAGCCCACACCCTTCCTCCCATCCTCATCGCGCAACCGCTTCACAGTCATTGGTTGCAACACCCTAGGGCTCATGGGTGGGAACAAGGATGCCAAGAGCCAGTACCTGGCCGGATGCTACTCCTATTGTGAAGGCATCAACAGCACGTCTGATGGTGCCCCCTGTGCTGGAATGGGCTGCTGTGAGGTTGCCATCCCTGCGAATCTCACTTCCTTTGGGGTGGGTTTCGAGATGAACCAAAGCAAGGTTTGGGGCTTCAACCCGTGCTTCTATGCCATGGTTGTCGAGGCTGGGTGGTACAGTTTCAGGCAGCAGGACCTCGTCGGCCGTCTAGGATTCATCAACACTAGAGCCAATAGGGGCGCCCCCATCATCGCTGACTGGGCCATAAGGAACAGCTCATGCCCAGAGGAGGGGAAGGAGCCACCTAGTGGTTACGCCTGCATCAGTGCAAACAGCTACTGCACGAATGCAAATAATGGTCCAGGCTATCTGTGCCAATGCTCCAAAGGATACGAGGGTAATCCTTATATTCCGAATGGCTGCAAAGGTATGTCTCTACTCAAAAGTAATTTTAGTCTGGATTTTCCAGGATAATAAATACTCTAGAAACCTGATCGACCTCAATACCACTCAGTTTTACTGCCTCAATACTACTCAGTTTTATTGCCATTGAGGCTGTGATGCCTTAATACACTTGCACTAAAATCTTATAAACATCATAAATGAGTGTCCAATAATAATTTCACCATGTTTCAGCTAATCTCACTGCTAAAAAAGCACAGAATATCGCTGTCATGCACGAAGCTTGTCATCAATTTTGTTTTGGTTTTTATTTCTGAACTGAAAGAAACAGTCAGCTCTAGCGTATGTTGTGATTTTTAATTACGGGAGCAGTTGTAGAAAGGGAATTTCCAGTGTTGCAAAGTCCGCTGACTTTATCACTTCTTGAGATTTTCTTACCTTCTATCCACGTGTTAGTTTAACTTATCTGATTGCTTATGTTTTAATTTCCATCTTCAGATATAGATGAGTGCATGCTGCGTACACAAGATTCCAAGTATGAAGAATTGTACCCATGCAGAAAAGGGGTTTGTCACAATATAAAGGGAAGCTATTTTTGCAAATGTAAATTAGGAACAAGAGATGATGGCACAAATTTCGGATGCCGGCCTCTTTATGCTTCAGCAAAACTAGTTATTGGTAAGCACCATATAGTATGCTTCTGTTTAATGTATTTAGTGGCAAACAAACGCTCATAGCTAAGACATTAAGTACTTCTTCAATTTCACAACATTTTTCATTCTAATAAATCTCACACAACAAAAGGAGCATTAATGAGATAAACTATTCCACATTAAGTACATCACAATCCTTGGTAGCAGGAGGGGGATGGGGGGGGGGGAGGGAGGGATTCAGTGTTGTGGCTACATTGATGAAGGGTATGGAGTTAATGTGAAAATGACAAACAATTTGAGAAAATATAGAAAGCACAATGAAATGTGAACAAAGAGAGTAAGTAAGAGCCCATAACAAATGTTTTACAGCTTTATTAAGAGTTTCTTTTTTTCTGCAAAGAATGAAGAAACCTTTACAGAAATCCAATTTCTGTTCCATGCAACTGGGAAGAAGTCAATCTTATGATCCAACTTAAGCAACAATAAGATTGCAGACTAAATTAGTAATGGAGTGTTTACTCGAATCTGTGTTCTTAATTAAAAAATTGTTTTGCAGGCCTCAGTGTCTCTGTAATCATGTTGATGGCCCTGGCATTCTTGTACATCACGCAATTACAAAGGAAAAGGCACAAGATGGAGAAAGAAGAATATTTCAGACAAAATGGAGGTCTCAAGTTATATGATGAAATGAGGGCAAGGAAGGTTCACACGATTCATATTCTTACAGAGAAGGAGATAAAGAGAGCCACAGACAACTATAATGAGGATCGAGTACTTGGATCTGGAGGTCATGGAATGGTCTATAGGGGAACTCTGGATGGCCACAAAGAGGTTGCCATAAAGAAGTCCAAGGCAATAAATGATGATTGCAGGGAAGAATTTGTCAATGAGATAATCATTTTATCTCAAATCAACCACCGAAACATAGTGAGGTTACTAGGCTGCTGCTTGGATGTAGATGTCCCAATGCTGGTGTATGAATTTGCCTCCAATGGAACATTATCTGGGTTCCTTCATGGTGCTGATCCCAGATCACCAATCCCATTAGATCTTCGCCTCAAGATTGCTACACAATCAGCAGAAGCTCTTGCTTACTTACATTCATCAATATCTCATACGATCCTACACGGAGATGTCAAATCTGCCAATATCCTGTTGGATGATCAGCATAATGCAAAGATCGCAGATTTTGGAGCATCAGCACAGAAGTCAATGGGACGAAAGTGAGTTCATCATGTTTGTACAAGGAACACTTGGCTATCTTGACCCTGAGAGCTTTATCAGTCATCAACTGACTGAGAAAAGTGATGTCTACAGTTTTGGAGTTGTTCTTCTGGAGCTGATCACAAGAAAAAGGGCTATGTTTGCTGACAAGTTCAAAAAAAAAATCATTGTCTTATGTCTTTCTCTCGATGTTCCGACATAATAAGTACCAAGTTATGCTAGACTCTGAAATTGTAGACGACACAGATATGGCGGTGCTTGAAAAGTTGGCACAATTAGCAGTGCACTGCTTATGCCCAAATGGAGATGACAGGCCAACGATGAAGGAAGTTGCAGAGTGCCTACAGATGGTGAGGAGGCTCCACATGGATGCAACTAGTGATTGTGAAGACAGATACTATGCAAATAACCATGGAGGATCATCATCAATGGCTGCCCCTTTGGACGAAATGACATACAGCAGCATGGAAACATCTACGCTGATATTGGCATAGATCTTGCAACACATACTCTAAACTACACTAGATACTTGTGTATAATTGATGATGTAAGGAAATAGTACATATTTATTAAGCTATTTCCACATCATGCTAGTAGGATATGGTGACATTTTCAAAATTCTGCCTTTTGATGTGATACATCTGAGATATCATTGCAAGCCTGCAACTCAGGGGCGGATCCAGCATAGGCGCAGCAGCAGCACAGGTCGGCACTCAAATTCTGGATTCTCAATGGAATTGGGCCTTTTTCCTGTAGTTTCAGAGGCCCAATTTGCAGGCCGTCACTCAATTTTGGGCTAGGTCTGCCTCTGCTGCAACTATATATGTCATTTTATGCACGCAAGATATCTACATATATTTGATTTGTCTTTTTGTGTGAAAACAAGCAAGGGCCCTACCATCTGAAAATTATAGAAACATAAATGAGGTACATTTGCATGAAATAGGTATTTCTGTGCCCCTTGGGTCAAGCCAACTAAAATAACTAAGAAATAAATTCACCAGTTCATTTAGTTTAGGCAAGTCTCTCCTTAGATGCCTCTTCCAGACTAAGTGGGACTTCTGCTCTTACAAACCTTGTGTTTCAAGTTTCAATATTTTAAGATAGACAGTCAAAGTGAAGTTGTTTCATCAGTCTATGCACCAAACTTAGTTCAGTTTGGTTTTCCTGATCAAGGCAATTCCATTGTTCTGCAACAACAGCAAAAGCCTTCTAGTCCCAAGCAAGTCAAGTTGGCATAGGGAATTGTATTGTTCGAAATAGTAAAAATGTCTTTGGTTCTATGCCATGCAAGAATTTGTTTAGCTGGATACATGAAGCAAATTTACCTGGCTTGAAGGCTGGAGCATGTGATTCTTGAAGACCCTTGGTTCACCTAGACTCCAGGACACACAATTCTAGGAGTTGGAGCTCCTAGGCAACACACATCACATGGCTCTTCTTCATGTATGCCAGCAATCCGATTGCGGTTGTAATACCACTGTGATAAATCCAACATCTCAGTGCACTTCTCTACTGCAACAGGAACACATGCTTGGAGTCAGATACCAATGTGAAGAAATCCATTTCCAAAATTTATGCATACATAATGCAAATTCAATAATCAGTAGATTGGATCAAGTATGATAAAGTCACTACATTTAAGTTTTGAGGCATCTACATTCATTGGAAAAAAATTACATGACCTTTTCATAGTAGAGCTATGGTTTATATTCCTATTCATTAAGGACATAAAGTGCATGAATAAGGGCAACCCAAGCAGTGAATAACTGAATGTTTGGTACATACATCTCTTTGATGTTAAACCTGTGGGGCACAGGACCAATGTGAAGAAACATCTGTCAAGAATCATCGAAGTTCATCTGTTCCTGACCAACATATTTTGCAGTGAGTGGTGATGAAGGAATGACAGTACCATGAAGCACCACACTGCTCAGCCCTACTGCCTTCTTGATTCCAGCCTCTTGCATCACCTCTCCCATTCTTGCGCCAGCATGCCAATTCCCATCTTCTAAATAGACATTCCTTATAGTCATGTACCGACCGGATTGCTGGGGGCCAAGAGACATTAGTTTCTGCCCAATCTCCACTGCAAGCTCCACATTTCCATGGAGCTTGCAAGCCCCAAGAAGAGCACCCCCACACAGAAGCATCAGCCGCAAAGGGCATCCTTTCTATAAACTGAATGGCTTCTCCAAACCGACCAGCACGGCCTAAGAGGTCCACAACACATCCATAATGGACCATCAACGGTGCCACCTTGTATTCGGCAACCATTGCCTCGAACCAGTATAACCCAACATCCACCAATCCTGCACGAGCACAAGCCGTAAGCAGAGCAAGAAATGTCATCTGATTTGGCAAGAAGCCTTCACCCCTCATCACGTCGAACTTCACCAGTGCTTCAGTCTCCTTCCCATGATTAGCCAAAGCTGACAACAGGGCATTCCACGTGCAAACCCCCTTCTTGCAGACGATCTCAAAAGCACTCCTACAGAAGCCAAGCCTCCCATGCTTCCCATACATGTCAACCAGTGCTGTGCCCAGGAATGCAGTGAGCTCAATCTCATGGCGGACGAGGTATGCGTGGACAGCCATGCCCGCGGCAAGCCCCTCACTGCCGTCAAGGTTGGCACACGCCGAGAACAAGCTGACCAACGTGGCCTCCTCGAGCCGTCGCCCCATGTTACCCAGCAAAAATCCCCTGAACACCTCGAGAGCACACCGATGGCGTCCACCCCGCGACAGCCCAGACACAAGCGTCGTCCACGACACGGGGTCCCTTGCCGCCATCCGCTCAAAGAAGTCCCCCGCAGCGTCCAGGTCCCCGGCGTGGCACAGCGCGTCGAGCAGGGCGTTGCAGGAGGCCAGGTCCGGGGGTCCTCTATCTCGTCGAACACCTTGCGCGCGTCGCGAGCCGGGTGTCCCGTTCGTCCGTAGGCGCTGACGAGCGAGCAGGCGACGAAGCGGTCGGCCGCGAGGCCGCGGCGGAGGCACTGCGCGTGGAGCGCTCCCGCGGCGGCCGCGGAGCCCGAGGCGGAGGCGGACTTGAGGAGGGACGGGAAGGTGTGGCGGTTGGGGCGCGCGCCGCGGGCGAGCATGGCGGAGAAGAGTCGCAGGGGCGCGGACGGGGAGCGCGAGGAGGCGGCGGCGGGGACGCGGAGGTGCGCGTGCGCGAGGCAGTTGTAAGGGAAGGCGGCGGAGGAGCATTGGGGGTCGAGGTCATGGAGCAGCACGCCGGAGGTGAGGAGCAGCGCGTGGACCTGGAAGACGCGGCGTGGGAAGGGGAAGTGCTCCTGGAGGAGGCGCTCGAAGACGGCGTACGAGTACGGGGAGGCGCGCTGCATCGGCGCACGGGCGGTCCCAGAAACCTCGCCGTCGCCGCCTCCTCCCGCCGGCGCTTTGACGTCTCCGCCGCGAGTTGGCGAGCGTGCGCGCCGCGCGGGCTCCGCTCTGTGGGCCCGAGTTGGCGCAGGCCACCAGACACCAGAACAGCTCCGTTGGACGGACTGGACCGAGCCAATCGGCCCAATGAAAGAGCAGCTGGTCTCGTTTTGGCCCAAGAAATGGCTTCTGGTGAAAAGAGAGAGGTCTGGTGGACTTGGGTTAACAGGGTTTAGGTCCAGAACAGAGAAAAGAGTTTTAAAACCTTTTTCATATATTTTTAAAAAAACTTTTGAACCATCTAAGTTTTAAATTTATTTAAAACATCTGTTCCTTTAGAATTCTATAAGTTTTGAAGTTTTTCAGATTGTTCTAAACTTGTTCCTCATACTCTGTCGACTTGTCCACCAAGATGGCGATCTCCTTCGCCGTAGCTGGGCGTCGGGTTGATGAAGTGTGCCACTTGTGCGCCGCATAGGGCTGACAACACGTCGCGCAAGTTGTTCTTCGCGAGCTTCTCAGTGATGGGTCACCTCATGGAGACAACCAGAAGCGGAAGTGGACGCCATGAATAGATCATGGAGAAACCTAGCTATGCATGTAAGAATAGGTATAACGTGATGCCCTCTCGGGCTCACGGCTCCGTGTTAATATAGCCAAAAAAAGCCCCTAGCGTGGCATATACATCTTATACAACAAGTTGACTTACAAACTACTAACCAACTAACAACAAAGTACAACAACTTAGGGGATAACCTGATCTATCTACTGGAGCCCTAACAACCATGACTTGAGTTCTTTTTTTTAAAAAAAACAACCATGACTTGAGAAGCAAACCACCAACACTACTGTGACCAACATGTCACGTGTATTTCCAGCGAAGGTCATCATCACGTACGAGTTTGTCAACAACAGTAACAGCAGCCCTTTTAGTCAACTACGTAACAGGCTAATGCTTCCTTGATTGAGATCACTTCAGCATAAATATTGTTCATATCTGGTCGATCCTTGGGTGTCTCACACAGCAAGATAGGCCGAGCTTAACAAGGCGCATGATGCAGCTAGTCATCACTCCATTATCATCTACATCATCGTCTTCAACACTTGGAACAATACAAGGGTCAAGAACCTCACCAATCTTTTCAGGAAATGATTTTTCCACAAATTTGTGAAGGCTCAAGCCATCAGTAAATATCTCATCTGTTGGACGCTTCCCGGTGAGCATTTCTAAAATGATAATTCCATAGCTGTAGACATCGCCCTCTGTTGAGAGTTTGCTCCCGAAGCCATACTCTGTAATATTATGAGTAATCGATCAGAAAATTTTATCTCTTAATATAGAGGAAAACATGAAGGAATCTTGTTAAATAGTGAAACTGAAAAGTAAAACTGAATATGTAGAGACAAAAAAGTTGTTGTGATATATTGAAATTTTTAGAATTTCGAGGGAGCATTCACACCTGGTGCAATGTATCCTATTGAACCTTTTGGTCCTAGTAAGCTTGTAGGACTTTGGTCGTCGCATGACTGAATAGAACTGTGAAGAAACTTGGCTAACCCAAAGTCAGCAAGACGTGCACCCATGCCATCATCAAGAAGGACATTGCTGGGCTTCAGATCGCAATGGACAATAGGAGGCATGCAGTGGTTGTGCAGATAATCCAAAGCAGCAGCTAGGTCCATTGCTATTGTTATTCTGGAGGCAAAACTTAATGCTCTTTCCAATGCATACTCATTCAGTTTAGGATAGAGCCATCTCTCTAGGTTACCATTGGATATGTATTCCAAAATAAGAGCTTTGAACTCATGTCCTGTTGAATCAAAAGTTGAGCATGCAGTAATCACCTTTACAAGATTGCGATGTCGAGTATTCTTCAAGGCCAGACACTCAGCAAAGGAAGCTTTTCGGCGCGCCGAGTTGATCAAGTTTGAAAACTTTGATGGCAACTGCATGTTCTTCACGCGGAAATCTTCCTCTGTACACTGATCCGTATTTTCCTGAGCCGATCAAGTTGTCCAAGGAGAAACAATTTGTTGCTCTGACTAAATCAGCATATGAAAACTTCTTCAGAGCATTTCTTAATGGATGATCTAGTTGTTTAACTTTCTTCTTTCTCTTCTTTAACATAATAACCACAAGGCATGATAACAAGACAAAAAGAAAGAGCAGTAAATGCTATTATCTTCAGAATATGGGAGGCGCTCTTATGCTTGGATGTATCTGTACTGCAAAGTGGCAACTGCAGCAAAAAGGTTATTGGAACATAACTTCATGTTTCCTTCGGTGAACACCTCTCGTGCATTCTGAAATATCCCACCTGTTGGTATTGGCCCCTCAAGGTTGTTGAAAGATAAGTTCAAAAGCTTCATGGAGGTAAAAAGACTCAAAGAACTCGGGGATTTCACCGGACAAGTTGTTTTGAGAAAGATCCATTTCAATGAGGCCTCTTAAAGAGATGAAGGATTCAGGGATCCTCCCATCAAGGTGGTTCCCCTCCATGTGGAGAGACTCCAAACGAACACACTCGCCTAGAGTGGAAGGTATTTGTCCACTCAACTGGTTATGAGAAATATTTAGTGGGCTAAGGTTTATCAGGCTACCAATCTCTACTGGTATTTGTCCAGAGTTGGTTGTGGGACAAGTCCAAACCTTCAGCAAGGGAGGAAAGAGTAAAGAGCTGCTTTGGTATGGTTCCAGTAAAGATGTTACAAGAGAGGTTCAGCCTATCTAAATGCTTGCAGTTCCCTAAAGCTCCTGGTATTGTGCCACTCAAGTTATTTTCTTGTAAGTAGAGCTCACTAAGTTGACTTAGATTACCAAGAGACAGCGGGATTTGTCCAGAAAGTTTGTTCTGTGATAAGCTCAGGACAAACATGTTTTGAAGATGCCCAAGGGAGTAAGGAAGATTACCAGTAAGGAAGTTCTGCTCCATATGAAGAAGCTCGAGGCTCCTGAGGCGCTCCATTTGATATGGTATGGTGCCAGATATTTCATTTGCTCCTAGCAACAATACCTGTAAGCTGTCTGAAAGGTTCACAATGGAACTTGGCAGGGCTCCTTGAAGGGTGTTTGCATCCAAGTGCAATCTCACCAGCTGCGTGCAATTTGTCAATGAGGATAAGAAGGACCAATTTCCAGATTCAAGCTGGTTCAGGCCTAGATCCAATTTAGTTAAGCTCGGTAGGGTTCCAAAAGAAGGAACAATACCATGGAATGCGTTATCACGGAGATTGATGACATGAAGGCTAGCTGCATTGGTTAGTGAGGTGGGGATTCGACCCTGGAAGTTATTCCCTTGCATAATCAAAGTCTCAAGTCTCGGAAGGGCATACCCAATGTTACCTGGAATTTCCCCAGTGAGGCGGTTTGCACCCATGCCAAGGTATGTGAGTGTTGACATGTTGTAAAGAGAGGCTGGAACAGTGGATGACAAATTGTTGTAGGTCATGTCTAGCAATTGCATGTATGGAAATTTACCTATACTCGTCGGGATGCTACCATGAAAATTGTTATCTCCAAGACAGAGCCAGAGAAGGGAAGAAAAAGTTCCCCAAAGTGGAAGGTATGGTTCCTGCAAGCCCATTTGATTGCAGCAAAAAGATATTGCAGAGGCGAGTCAGCATTGAAGAAGTTATCAGGTATGGGCCCGACGAAATTGTTATCCGAAAGCACTAGTATCTGAAGTGATGTGCTATTAAACAACGATGGAGGAACCTCCCCGCCAAGATGATTATTTCTTAGGTTCAGAACTTGAAGCGATGAGCTATTAGCTAGGAGCGACGGGATGGGTCCCGTGAGGCTGTTGTTGATGAGAACAAGGGACACCAGAGAAGAGCTGCTGCCAAGTGAAACGGGAATGTTGCCCGTCAGGCTATTTCCAGGAAGTCGTAAAACTGAAAGGTTGTGGAGGGTCCCCAACCCTTCTGGGATATTTCCGCTGAGGGAATTGCTTGCAAGGTCTATTACCTGTAGGCCAGAACAAGATGACAGAGTGCTAGGTATCAAGCCACTGAGATTGTTGGAACTGAGGTTAAAGTACTGCAGCCTATTTATTTGGCCAAGCTCAGCTGGAATTTGGCCACTTAGTTGATTGTATGGCAAGTGGATCCTGGTGAGGAAAGTGAGATTGGCAACACAAGGAGGTATCTGCCCATGCAGGTCGAATGACTCGAGGTCCAGCGCAACAACACGAGAGGAAGAGTGCCTCTTGCTGCATTTGACACCAGACCAGCTGCAGAACTGTAAGGAACCATTATTGCTCCACGATGATAGGAGTCCGGTAGGGCTTGACAGATGGTGCTTAAGGCAAAGGAGTGCTTCCAAGTCATTGTTAGGTTCACTATGGTGGTCTCTAGCACCTAGTGAAGGTGCATGGAGTGTCAAAAGATAGGCGAGAATAAGGATGATGATGGCCTTATTGTGGGACGGTAGTGAGGAGGAGATGAAGCTAATTCCTTGAGAGGACATAGCAGATTTGCTACGAGACATGCTTTTGCACTGCTATATGGTACGGTGGGCGTGTTAGTTCTTGTGCCTTAAGTAGTGATTTTCCTTCCCTTATATAGAGAGAGAGGCCGGTAGGTTTCCTTCGGCAGCTTCTTTGAGCTCACGGGTCGTCGTGTGGCCGTGCAGAACACGTCGAGCCAGATGCGTCACCGGCCGTCACCTCAGTTGGAAATATGTTTTTGTGCCAAACTGCACTTGTAACTGGAGCTATTTATAGGGGCCGGCTCACGGGCTGTGAAGGATTAACATTTGCACATCTATCTGATCTCTCCGATCGAGAGTGCCTACTGCGGACCAGGGACAATGCCATCTAACTGTTGCCATGTGCCCAGTTGGTTTCTTCTTATCTTCCAAATTTTCCGATCCTTATTATCAGCTGCTACTTATGTGAAAATTGCCCTGGAAGTAATTCTTTTTATCCCAGATTTGGTACGTAGTACCTCACGTTTCTATACATATATGATCGTTACTTATATTCATGCATGCTTTCTTTATTATTAGTTCATTCATTGCCTGATATTTGCTCTCCGTCATCGCAGATAAGTCGGTTGGAGGTCCACCTTTGCCCTCTCCGTGTTGTGGATGTTGAATAAAAAAAAAAAGAAGAACGTACGAGCCCACCAGGTGACCAGACCGAAGGTCCTGACGACGGAAGACTCCATTCTTTTTTCCACCCACTTAATACTCCATCCGTTTCAAATTATAAGTCGCTTTAACTTTTTTGGTACATCTATTTTGCTATGTATCTAGATATAATAATATGTCTAGATACATAGCAAAATGGATGAACCAAAAAGTCAAAGCAACTTATAATTTGTAACGGAGGGAGTATATATACTATTGGATCTCAAGTAGAGGGGTTAATGTTTAAGAAATTGAAACTATATAATGTATTCATGTCTATCATTTTATCATAAATTTTCTTGTGATGTGACGGACTGTAGTGCTACTGTTTGTATCCCCTACCATGTCTCACATTGCACCGTACTCAGGGCCTATTTGGAAGTACCAGCTAAACTTTTAGCTTGATAAATTTAGCTGCTAGGTATCCAAACAGCCTAGCTAAAAGGCGAACTAAAAAGTTGAGTTGGATTTAGCTATTTCAACCTAGCTAAAGCTAGCTAAAATTTAGCTGAGTCTATTATTGGAGCATCCAAACACCCCAACTAAGTTTAGCTGAAAAACTTTTAGCTGGCTAAAGTTTTATTGGGTGCATCTAAACATGCCCAGAGTACTGTTTTTTTCTATAAATCTAAACAAATCGAGAGCGAGAGAGAGGGAGGTGTCCCGGGCCTGCTCCTCCAAGTTAACCTTAGATCTAGCTAGTTGCTTAAGTTTTGCCCGGATGGGTACAGTGTTGAGGACGTACGGTTGTTCTACCCTCCTTTGTGCTGATGGTGATGGGTGGTTTCTTTGGCGGCCGTGGTGGCCGGCCGGCAGTAGTCTTCATCTTCACCCGTTCACGGGGCGACTTATTAGGCGAGTGAAACAATAAAGCCCTATCGGCCTCTCCGTCCGATCTCCTCCTTCCTCCCCTGTGGGTCGTGATTGCATTGCTCGATGGGACGGGGCCCGGCTAGCATGGTGCCGCTCTTCCGTCTTGGCCGTGGCTCGGCCTCCCCGGTCTTGATCGCTCGCGGTGGAGGCTTTTTTTAGCGCCTGGGGGAGGCGGTTCGCTTCGGCGCAAGGTGGCACTCATCGGTGCTTGGCCGGGTTTCCCACCACCGTGGTCTTTTTGAGAAGTCACCAGGGGGAGGGAGGGGGGGAGAGAATCCCCCACGAATAGATTGATAAAACTCTTACGTCCGGTTAATTTTAGAAAACCGGACTAAAACCAATACAACAACCCCAAAGCCTGGCGAGAGTGTGGCCTACCCACAAATAAGAAAAACAACAACACACCCCAGCATTAGGGCAAATAGTGGCGCAACCACAAGTACAGGATAAATCAAAAGAGAGAAAAGAACAACTCCAGGCACAAGAGCTCATCGACGATGCCTCGGGAAGGGAATGACGCCGTAACGTAATCATCGTCATGGCGGGGGAGCTTGGCAAGGTTTTCACCCAAGCCTTGTGCCTAAGGCGCCAAGGCAGGCCAACCAAGGAAAGAAAGCAACATGCTAAAGTTCTTCGCGAAGCCTTCAACAAGGAAACTCATCGCTGGCCTAGCTAAGCGCTAAGCTGAGTTTTTCACCCAGAACTTTGCGGGTGCTCTCACGGTCGGCAGA
Source organism: Hyparrhenia diplandra (assembly GCA_015847255.1). Taxonomy (NCBI): domain Eukaryota; kingdom Viridiplantae; phylum Streptophyta; class Magnoliopsida; order Poales; family Poaceae; genus Hyparrhenia; species Hyparrhenia diplandra. The sequence goes on from JADLZK010013049.1 coordinate 138,708, forward strand.
TGCGACGCCTTCCTCCCGCCAAAACGGTGTCCTGCCCTCCCCAACAAGAGGCTCGGGGGAGCGCCCACGAACACGGCCTCGCCCGCCGCTTCGCCAGCGGCCAAACCATTACCACCACGTGCTCATGTGTATAAGAACCGCACCGGCTGCTAAGGCACCATCCGCGCGCCGTGAAATCGAGAAGGACAGCGGCGACTCCACGGATCGAACAAGCGGCCGCCGGATCCGATGCGAGGGGGCGCTCATAGGCACCTGGCCCTTACCGGGCGGCATGCCCGCGCCAAACCACGCCCACAGTCCGCACACATGAAGACGCACCGAACAATGGAAGAAGGACGCCGCACGGGGCGGTGGCGAGATTCGGGCGGGTGACCCAAATCCGCCCACCGAGCGCCCAAGGTCGCCGGAGTCGGCGGGGGGAGAAGCCCGAGGCGCATGGCGGCCGCGGAGAAGCGGGGACGCCGGATCCGCCCCCGGCAGCGTAATCGGCCTCCGTGGCCCCCGGGCTTCACGGCCGCCGAAATTCGCCAGAGCGGCCGGGCAGGGCCGGGCGCGGCCGCCGGGGCAGCCGCGCGAGATCAACCGAGGGCCACGGATCCTAGTCCCGGGAGGCTCGGATCCGCCGCTTCATGGCCGCCGGCGACCGCCCTTGCGTGCGAGCTCCAAGCTCGGAAGAGAAGGTGTTGGAGAGGAAAAGGAAGAGGGGGAGGGAAGGAAGGGAGGAGCTGCTGCGGGGGAGCCGGGGGGGGGGGCTTTGTGGTGCCACAGCCGGGCCACCACGGGCTGGTCAGGGGGGAGTAGAGCGCCAATGGGTGAGCTAGGGCGGGGTGGTTGGGCTGGTGGCGGTGGTCGCCTCCCGCTGTCTCCTCCGAGGCCGACGTGGAGGGTGCGGGACCGTTGCCTTCACGCCCACCACCGTGGTCTTGGCCGGCGCAAGGGCCCGAAAAAAAAAATAACCGGCAGAAGGATGGGACGTGGGACGTGAAGGAGATCAGCCGTCGACGACTTCGCCAGAGGAGTCATCGGACTCATCGCACGGTAACCAAGCCGTGCTGCACAGATCCTCTCTGCATACGTGATGCAGAGAATTTTTTTCCCCATGAGCCCTATAGGCTTCAGCAGTGAGCTGTGAGTGGTCCCGCAACGGCGTGGTTGGAGGCATCGCAGGTCGCCTCTTCGGTGTAGCACGTTGCATATGGACTTGCGCTGATGCTGGAGATGACGGTGTTGTGAGCATGCAAATCCATTCTTGCCAACTGTCGTACATGACGGTGATGATTTGTGTGCTCGGTTCTTACTATACGCGCAGCGTGCTCATCGTCGTCGTGTGGAGGACATCGGTAGATCTGTCCTGTGGCTGGATTCGGATCCAAGGAACCTTGTTTGCTATGAGGCTACTGTTGACAGGAAAAAAAAAAATGCCAACTAGAATAATGGACTCCATCATTAAGTTTGTAGCGTCAAGACGTTGACGAAATATATTTGAAACATCAAAATTGGAGTTCATATGAAGAAAAGACGGTTTTGAACTAAGTCTGTCAAAATTCTAGGACTCAAATCTGGATGATTCGATCTCTACTTGGAGAAAATGAAGGGAAAAGATTTGCGGGTGCTGTAAAATAGAAAGGAAATTGATCGGTTCATTCATTTCAAGATTGTGCATAAAAAATAGAAGTCTGTTTGTTTCAATCGTTTTTTTTAGAAGAGGAAGTTTGTTTCAATCGTGAAAACTATTTTGAGTTATGAGTTGTGATTTTTTTTTTTTTTTTTTTTTTTTTTTGGCGAGCTATGTATTGTGAAGAACTTTGAGTTACTTAGTTGAAACAAACTATAAAACCAAAAAGAAGGTACCGATGCTGCTGCTGAAATTAGACATCTCCAAAGCATTTGACACGCTCTCCTAGCCATTCCTATTGGAGGTGTTGAAGGCTAGAGGTTTCGGCGACAGATGGTGCGGTTGGATTGAATCGCTCTTCAGCTCTGCCTCCTCCAGAATCATTCTAAACAGCCAACAGGGCCCAGTGATCAAACACATGAGAGGGGTGCGGCAAGGGGACTCCCTTTCTCCCATGCTGTTCATTATCGCTATGGATATTCTGCACCGGATGTTTATAAAAGCCTCCACGGATGGGATTCTGAAGCAGATGTGACCTTCACAAGTCAAGTTCCAGTGTAGCTTCTACGCCGATGACGTGATCCTCTTCATCCGTCCTAAGGCGCAGGAAGCTAGAGCAGTGAAATAGATCCTGAACATCTTTGGGGAAGCATCGGGCTTGCACACGAATCTAGCTAAGTGCTCGATCACACCTATTTATGGTGGGGAGGAAAATCTGGATGAGATTGTATCCGTTTTAGGTTGTCAAGAGTTCAACCATTCCCTATCAGGTATCTTGGATTACCACTCAGCACAAGGAGATTACCGATGTCTAATTACCAAGCCATTGTAAAGCAGGTCGCCAGAAGATGCCACCGTGTCATGGCTCACTCATGGCTAGAAGTGGCAGATTGGTATGGATTAAATCAGTGCTCAGATCAATGCCCATATATGCGATGATGGCTGAGAATCTTCCTACTTGGGCGAGTAAAGAAATTGATGCCATTTGTCGGAAATTCTTCTGGTCTGGCGCTGATCAGTCTGTGCAAGGCAAGTGTATGGTAGCGTGGCAATCTTGTTGCAGACCCACCGACCTTGGTGGTCTTGGAATCAGTGACATCAAGCTCTCTGGATATGCACCTCAAACAAGACGGCTCTGGCTACAGCAAGTAGATCATAGCAGAGCTTGGAGTCAGCTGCCAATCCGGACTTGTTCACAGGTGCAAGCATTCTTCAAAGCATCGGTGTTCAAGGTGCTGGGGATGGCAAGCACATCCTGTTCTGGGAGGATGCTTGGATCAACGGCGAGTCAGTTTGAGACATCGCCCCTTGCATCTACCCCCTAGTCCCTGCTAGAATCAGGAAGAAGCAAACTGTGAGGGAAGGTCTACAGGACAGATCATGAGCTCGCTGCGTGGCCGGCGGCTTCTTCTCTCAAGCGATCATTGATTTCCTGTATCTTTGGAATGCAGTCGCCGATGTCCATCTCTTTGACCAACCAGATAAAACCATATGGCATTGGACATCTAATGGTGAATATTCGGCGAAATCGGCATACACGATGCTGCACGCCGGCTCAGTGGGTTTCTTGGGACACAAACTAATTTGGAAAACCTAGGCACCACTGAAGGTGAAGATTTTCCCTTTGGCTGGCCTTCCGCCGCAGACACTGGACAGTGGATCGGAGAAGGAGGCATTGTCTAGAGGCGAGGGACCTTTGCTACCTTTGTGATCAGGAAGAAGAGTCCATCGACCACATTATCTCCAGCTGCGCCTTCTCTCGGGAAGTTTGGTTCCTTGTGTTGCAGGTGATCGATGTATAGCAGCTTCCGCCAGCGGCTACGACCATCATCAGTTGGTGGCGGTGGCTGCATTCCTCAGTGCGTAGCGATCTGCGTCGTGGGATGGACAAGCTATTTGGCGCTTGTCTCCTGGCACCTTTGGAAAGAGCGAACGCTCGCTGCTTCAGAAATGTGTCGGCAATAGTATTGGAGATGCTGCTGATGATCAAAATTGAAGCCAAGCGATGGATAGAAGCCGGCACCGTCGGACTCCAGCTGCTTTCGCTAACCCCTAGCTAGTAGTTGTTTTCTGGAGTCACATAATGTATTGTTAAGATGCCCGCCACCGTAGATTGATTTTCAGAGGCGGGCAAACGTGACCACCTCGATAAATAAAAATGTCCGCCTCCGTTAATAACCTAGCTATTTTGGAGAAGGTTGGATTTTGTGCCCGCCTCCGTTAATATTTAGAAACCGTCTTCTAAAATCATTTCTGTAGTAGTGTTTTTTTTTTTTGGAAACGTGGGAGAGCTGCATTTCATTGTATTAAGGTAGAAGTGATCAATGACTGAATTACAATGGGTTTGCCTTTTTGGGCTCCCACATGCGACGCTTTAAGCGCTTCCAATAAGAGGATTATTCACTAAAAAGACTTGACAGCTTCGAAGGTCTGGCTTCAATCCACTGTCTAGTTTCTTGCTTTATATTCTGTAATGTAGATGTTTTACCGTCATGCACTCATTCCTAAAGAGCCCTGTGTTCCGTTCTTTCCAAATCTGCCATGAGACTAGTGCCATGAGGGTGTCCAACCCCTTCTTCGCTGGCCCGCTCCAGCTTCGACGGAACTCCTTCTACCAGTGTAGCAATGTCAACCCCACACCTAGGTGAACGAACTGCTTCCCCTAGCTAGTGTCGCGACTCCAATTCATTACTGTCATCGTCAATTCACCACCAATGCAATTGACACTGAAGCCACTATCAGATCTATGGAGAGGAAAGCATGGGAAAGGCGAGGAGGGGGCACAAGCCTGGCACTGCACGGCATGTGCAACGCAGCACTGCCGCATCACCACACTTGGAGAGAAAGACGGAGATCAGGCAGGGAGATGAAAGGGATAGGGGGCCCTGTCCCCAGCGTGCAAAGGGAGAGGAGAGAGCGAGCGAGCTTGGATTTGTCAGGAAGAGGAGCGAAATTTTAAGATATGCGTAAAGGCGTACTTCCTCCATCCCAAATTGTAAAAAGTCGTTTGACTTTTTTTAACACCAAGTTTGACCACTCATCTTATTCAAAAATTTATGCAAAATATCACATTTTGCCGAGACTTTTGCTTTATTAATAAACTTTCTTCAAAAATAACTTAAATTTGACTATGTTTGCACAACTTTTTGAATAAGACGCAGTGGTCAAACCTAAAAAAAAAAAAAAAGTCAAATAACTTACAATTTGGGATGGAAGAGTAATTCTTTTCCAAGCGAGTTACGATTCAACAGGGCTACATTTCTACCGTCTAATTTGATCCAATGGCTAAGGATAATGCACGGTGTGTGGACCGTGGAATATGTTTAATCTAAAGTTGTCTCAACTTTTTATATAGTATATTGGATTCAAACTAGGTTTAAATGAAATTTGAAATTAGTTCATTTTCTAGTGCTATCATTGGTTCAAAAATATTTTACAAACAAACAAAGGCATAAATCTAATTTGATAATTTTTTAAAATGCTTTTTTAAACTAAGAAGTTAAGGCAAATTGATTCGTTCCGATAAATTATTTATTATTAATGATTTACCAAATTCAAAGGGCATTTCAAATGCATGTGCCGATGTTTTAAATGCCTGGGTCCTTCTCATATAGGTAGCCCATGCTTGTCTGCATGGATGACAAGCATTTCTTTTTTTAAAATATAATTAAACAATTATAACACAAATATTGTCATGATGACAAATATGACAGCAAAAAGTATGTAGTGACGATTTTGGATTGATCTTCTTGACAAGAAAATAATTTAGTTATAAACGTGTGTCACCTACTACAAAAATGTCATAAATAAAGTTGATATGTGAGAAATACGTACTTTGTTATTCCAAAATCATAGAAGGCTACATCTCTTGTAGACTTATGACGAGTTTCCAGAGATATAAGAGTACTAGGCTAGTACTCCCCGAGTTAACCGTCCCGGTGGAGAATGGGGGCCTAAGAGAAGATTAAGAAGCATTTCCGTTGTGTTGACGTGAGTTCATAGGGTATTTGATTTTAGGAATCCAACCATTCTAAATGAGATGGTCTATCAATACTCCAATCTTCAAATTTATTACAATGATCATTCCTCGTACACTAATTATTAGCTTCTAAGAAATAATATGCTGATGGATCAACTCATTCCATTCCACGAATTAAACAAAACAATAAGTATGAAAAAAATGATGAACTAACTCATTTCTCCAAACTAGACACCCTATTAATATACATATGTTTAACATTATATAATAAAGATTATTTCTGATATTTTTTATTTTTATCATTATATGTGTCGTGTGGAGTTTTTGGGCACATATATAATAAGCACTTGGTTTTGTTTTTGAAAACTGGGGCGACACGACACAAAGTGAACTAAGTTATCATGTCAATACCACGACATACTTCCTTTATCCAAAAAAATGGCATTTATTATTTCTTGTGGAGTCAATGAATCTGAAATTTTGTCAAATATATATAAAAATACTAATTAGATGAATCATAGAATACACTTTTTATAATAAATCTATACGTAGATATGAATGTTGATAACATTTTCTAGAAATCTAATTAAACTTTACTAAATAACTAAGTTTAAACCTAGAATGATATTTGTATTGGGAGAGTATCCTGCCAGAGATTTGAGACGCACACGGACACTGATCAACCTCGCAGTCTCGCAAACCCGTGTTACATGACGGAATCACTGTCATCGCCGTGCGCGTACCGTTCGGGGTTCTGGAGGACTAGAGGCTCGAGTTGTGGTCAATAGACGCTCCACGCTCCACGGCGACGACGCAAAAGATGAACACATTCGAGGAACGGTCTGCCTTTTTTTTTTCTAAAAAAATAGTGATAGGATGTCGGCTTTATGGTCCTCCGGCTGTCATAGGAGCATGCAGGTGACTTCTTGCAACGCAACAAAGAAGTTTTTTATTGTCGATTGCGGCTGATGAATCGATACAAAAATTAGAGTAAAAAAAAAGTCCTCTCTGTCTCGTCCATGATTTGACTTCCTGTAACAGAAACAGCTAAGTCGATTCATGCTAATGTTAACTCGTCAAGTGACGACGAGTCGCTTTTTATTCTCAGGGAGGTGACCTTGCAGGCTTGCAGCTGTGGCCGCTAATGCCTCGTTTCTCAAGGTCGGCCGTGTCTGGCAGCCCTCCGTGGGCCACTCCACGCACGGCTTCTTGAGTCCATCAACCAAACGGGAAGACGAGCAACAGCTTTGCTTGACTCCGCCCACAAATCGTGTTGAAGGCGTGAGACAAAGCAAAAAAAAAAAAAAAAAATCCTCCACTTGCTCTGTCCTCAAATCCATGGGTCCAGAGTTAAATTGCCCCCAACTTCGACGGAGGAAGAGGCTCACGCGATCTCTATCTCTATATAGGAATCCCGGTTCCAAAAGGCGGCAGTGGATCGGGCCCCCGTCGCCCGTTAGCCCGATAACCGTTGGATCGGACCATCACATGATCTTATCCGTCCGATGTGGATCGATTTGGGTCGTCAACCCGCTTGGACATCTACCGAGCCATCCCGAAGCTTCACGGGCCGACGCTTTCGTCCCCTCCACTTCTTCGCCGCTTTGTCGCCTCCGCTCTCCACTCCCACCCTCCCTTGCCACGCCATCGGAGTGGGCTGGAGTCACGATCACCGGAGAGCGGTGTGGCGCACCGTCATGATGGCGAGCTGGCCCCTTCACAAGTTTGGTGAGCGGGGGATCTGGCGGCGGGCCCTCGGGGCGTGATGGCTCTCGGGCTGCCCCCCTCAGCGCCCCGCAGCGGCGTTGCTCAATCCACCACCGGGGAGCTCGATCCCGCCCCGCGTCGGCGTCCGCTATCACTTGGTCGGCCACGAATCTTCACCGAGTCGGAGTTGGAGTCGGGCCGCCTCCCTCCGTCTCGCACCACCGCACCTTCACCGGATCCGCCACCGCACTTCCATCGCACCCCACATTGCAGATCCGGCCACCATGGTCGCGGATCGGGCCACCAGCGGCACATTCGGCGACCATGGTCGTGGATCCGCCACCATGGTCGCCGGAGGAGGCTCCGGAGAGTAGTTGGGGGAGGAGCGCACATCGGCTACCAGGGAGAAGATGCGGAGAAGGGGGCTCACCGCCGGGGGGGAGGATCTCGCCGCCCAGTAGGGAAGGGAGGGGTGGGCTGGGAGAGGAGCCAGGGTAGGGGTTCACCGCCGGGAGGGGAGGAACTCGCCACCATGGGGGAAACGGGAGGGGAGAGGGACGCCGTCATAGGGAGTCAGGAGTGAGGGAGAGTGTCATAGGGAGGGAGGGGCTCTAGGGCGCCGCCATGAGAGAGGACCGGGAGGGAGTCGGGAGGGAGGGGGGAGCGCGTGAGTGAGGGAGAGGCATAGGATCGGGAGTGAGAGGCTTAAGAAACCCTAAGTTCTTGTTTATATACAAGCCCGGTAGAGGATAGACATGGGCTTTGCTTGGGTCAGGAGCTGGGCCACTATTTTTGGAGGCGGGCCTTATAGTGTGCCTGCCTCCAAAAATGGATTTATGGAAGCGGTTGCTTTAAGATAACCGCGTCCAGAAATAGGCTATTTTTGAAGGCGGTCATTTCAAGATGCCCGCCTCCATAGATTGATTTTTTCGAGGCGGGCAAAGCGTGACCACCTCGGTAAATAAAAATGCCCGCCTCCATTAACAGCCTAGCTTTTTCGAGGCGGTTGGATTTTTGTGCCCGCCTCCATTAATATTTAGAAACCATCTGCTAAAATCATTTCTGTAGTAGTGTCTTTTTTTTTTTTGGAAACGTGGGAGAGCTGCATTTCATTGTATCAAGGTAGAAGTGATCAATGACTGAATTACAATGGGTTTGCCTTTTTGGGCTCCCACATGCGACACTTTAAGCGCTTCCAGTAAGAGGATTATTCACTAAAAAAGACTTGACAGCTTCGAAGGTCTGGCCTCAATCCACTGTCTAGTTTCTTGCCTTATATTCTATAAAGTAGATGTTTTACCGTCATGCACTCATTCCTAAAGAGCCCTGTGTTCCATTCTTTCCAAATCTGCCATGGGACTAGTGCCACGAGGGTGTCCAACCCCTTCTTCGCTGGCCCGCTCTTGTTTCGACGGAACTCCTTCTAGCAGTGTAGCAATGTCAACCCTCACCTAGGTGAACGAACTGCTTCCCTAGCTAGTGTCGCGAAATTTGAAATTAGTTCATTTTCTAGTGCTATCATTGGTTCAAAAATATTTTACAAACAAACAAAGGCATAAATCTAATTTGATAATTTTTTGAAATGATTTTTAAACTAAGAAGGCAAATTGATTCGTTCCGATAAATTATTTATTATTAATGATTTACCAAATTCAAAGGGCATTTCAAATGCATGTGCCGATGTTTTAAATGCCTGGGACCTTCTCATATAGGTGGCCCATGCTTGTCTGCATGGATGACAAGCATTTCTTTTTAAAATATAATTAAACAATTATAACACAAATATTGTCACGAAGACAAATATGACAGCAAAGTATGTAGTGACGATTTTGGATTGATCTTCTTGACAAGAAAATAATTTAGTTATAAACGTGTGTCACCTACTACAAAAATGTCATAAATAAAGTTGATATGTGAGAAAGACGTACTTTGTTATTCCAAAATCATAGAAGGCTACATCTCTTGTAGACTTATGACGAGTTTCCTATGATATAAGAGTACTAGGCCAGTACTCCCCTAGTTAACCGTCCCGGTGGAGAATGGGGGCCTAAGAGAAGATTAAGAAGCATTTCCGTTGTGTTGACGTGAGTTCATAGGGTATTTGATTTTAGGAATCCAACCATTCTAAATGAGATGGTCTATCAAGACTCCAATCTTCAAATTTATTACAACGATCATTCCTCGTACACTAATTATTAGCTTCTAAGAAATAATATGCTGATGGATCAACTCATTCCATTCCACGAATTAAACAAAAAAATAAGTATGAAAAAATGATGAACTAACTCATTTCTCCAAACTAGACACCCTATTAATATACATATGTTTAACAATATATAATAAAGATTATTTCTGATATTTTTATTTTTATCATTATATGTGTCGTGTGGAGTTTTTGGGCACATATATAATAAGCACTTGGTTTTGTTTTGAAAACTGGGGCGACACGACACAAAGTGAACTAAGTTATCATGTCAATACCACGACATACTTCCTTTATCCAAAAAAAATGGCATTTATTATTTCTTGTGGAGTCAATGAATCTGAAATTTTGTCAAATATATATAAAAATACTAATTAGATGAATCATAGAATACACTTTTATAATAAATCTATACGTAGATATGAATGTTGATAACATTTTCTAGAAATCTAATTAAACTTTACTAAATAACTAAGTTTAAACCTTAGAATGATATTTGTATTGGGAGAGTATCCTGCCAGAGATTTGAGACGCACACGGACACTGATCAACCTCGCAGTCTCGCAAACCCGTGTTACATGACGGAATCACTGTCATCGCCGTGCGCGTACCGTTCGGGGTTCTGGAGGACTAGTGGCTCGAGTTGTGGTCAATAGACGCTCCACGCTCCACGGCGACGACGCAAAAGATGAACACATTCGAGGAACGGTCTGCCTTTTTTTTTTTTTTTTCTAAAAAATAGTGATAGGATGTCGGCTTTATGTGTTGTAAAACACACAGACTCTATCCTAGAAGGAAAGGAGAAGGATAAATCCTAATCCTAGTCTGTTTTGTATGTGGGCTCTTACCGAAACTCTTAGATCTTGACAGTCTACTATATATATGTGGGAGCTCTATGTTGTAATCACTAATATTCGGATGAATAAAGAATAGTCTCCCCTATCTTTGTGTCTACTTGTTCTACTTCTCATCTACTATGTTGATCGTGAGAGACGGAGAGGGGAAGGTCCTAACCGCCGACGACATGTTTCATAACGTTATCAAGACGACAAGCTCTTCGTCGACATCGCCGTTGAAGCCGCCGCCGATCTTCGGCACCGACGCCGCTCGTGCCGGCGCCCCGCCACGACTACGCCGACGACGTCGACATCCCCGGCGTTGTTAGCGGAACGGATCGCTACCTCTACCCGCTACTAATCTGCAGACCGCATCGACTCATCGTCACGCCGGCAGGTCCCCACGGCCTAGCCGAACTGTCCTATGCGACAGCCTTCGCTTCTTCTCGAATTCAAGAACCAAAGGTATGAAAAAATCGCATCTCGCAGATTGCTTGAATGTGCTAGCCTTCGAGCTAGTCTATGCTCTCATATCTTGAATCTGTACATGCAAGAAGCATGACGAAGGCACGATGTGCTAAACGCCAATGGAGATCATTTTTTCGAGAAGGCCCGAACGCCATACACATACATGGATGCAATAATAATAAATTTTAATTAATCTCATACATGCCCACGTACATGAAGTACATTACGTGATGAGTTATATTCCTGTAGATAAACATGCATGTATGTGTACACACGTCTCCATGGGCAATAGGAGTATAGGACTCCTCTCAGCAGGTCCTACGTGTCCGAAACAAAATTATGAAAATCTTGAGGATATTATATTTGTCGTGTATATATTTTTTTGGTGCATATCATGCATATCCGACCGAGTGCCAGCCTCGTATGGCTTGTTCTGTTTACACAAGGCCGGCCGATCGGATACGCCGCAGGAGGCTGCACCTACCCACGGCGCGCACCACAGCAGGGGAGGGACACAACGTATACGCCGCGCACTCATGCCCGTGGCATCTCTTTCAATTCGGCAGGCATGCATACCGCAGCAACTAGTACTACTGGCTATCAGTTTTCGTCGTCTGAAGTCGACGTTTCAAAATTAGCAAAACATGAAGTTCCAACTTGAAATCATGCAACAAATCATCCGTACATGAAGTACACATGCATGTATAATTAGCCAATAACCCTGAGCCTGCATGCTCACTAGCTCATATGCACTTGTAGTTGCTCATTCACCATCGGTATCATGATGTCGTAAACAGAATTAAACTGAAGGCCTGTAGCCATGCGCCTATGTTGTCACTTCCCATGATCATATATATGCAATTTACACCACTATCGACCGTGGCTCATGAATTTGATTTGTTAAATCCTAAAGAAATTTCCTGCAGAAAAATTATGTGGGCATAAAGCTCTTCCATTTATACATTTTATAGCATCTATTTTGTTTGTTGTTAATATAAATATTATGCCATGTGATATTCTTTTATACCACACATCGTGGATTATATACCATGCAAATGTAAGAATAAAATCTTGAATGATTATACTAGAAACGTGGTATAGGTTTATGAGCTCTCTAAATCCTCGCAAACCTTAGACTTGTCACCCTTGAGAGCCTCATATTTATTTTTTCTAGCATAAGAATTTTTGGGATGAATGAATGTGCTTGGTATAAATTTGCATATACAATAATCCCGAAAAATGCTAGGATGCTTCTAAGAATATTTTGAGTAACCATCCACTATCTTTTGCACCTTGCTACTCGTTTACATGTAGTAGACTTATATGCACATGATCCAAGTTATGTTAATATGCATGCCTTAAAAGAAGAAGAAATATCCGAAGTTACTCTAAATAGTAAATTATTTGTTATGGTCATTATTTAATCCATGTAGGATATTTTGCTACCATTGAAGTGTAGTAAACTTAGTATTTTTAATTACTATCTGAAATGAGTATATGGCCGATAGAAGTAACAAATACATTGTGGGACTCATTGCATGAGTAAAATCCCAAATTATGATTATAGAATATCATATTGCATTGAAAGTCAAATTTTGAAGCTTGTATGCTTAACGCTGCTCTATAAAGAATAGATCGAAGCTTTGTAAATGTCTAGAAGACAAGATGGTAAATAAGATTTTATCAAACTATATTCTTAAAGAAGTGTCTCTTGTGTATAAGAATATCAAAAGAGCAATGTAATACTTGAAGTATTTGAATTTACTATCGAAACTACTCATGAAAATTGAGTTAGAATTTTTAGACAACTTTATAAACCAGGATATTAAGTTGCAATAATTTTGAATATGTGGCTTGCATATGTTACCTTTGCTTTCGAAGACGTGTGACTACATATCATAACTATTGAATATAAAGCATGAAACTACCGCTTGTCAAGTATTAGAAGTATGAAGGCGCGCCGTCTAGGCCGCCTCTGAAGGTGTCCACGTATCCTTCGTCCTTTTCGTGCGTTAGATAGAAATTCCATGGTCCGATATGAGGTTGCTCACACCAGGTATCCCTTCTTGCATGCATGCAAAGGACACATTAAACCGTGTTTGTCCTTTGCATCCAGAAAAAGTAAATTGTCCTTCACATACCAAAAAGTAGATTCCATGCATGCAATGACAATGTAAAATTTGCGAAGGACAACATGCAAAAAAGTAAATTCTGATTGTCCTTTGCATAAGGACAACATGCAAAAAAGTAAAGTCGGTTGTCCCTTGCATGCAAAGGACAACATGCAAAAAAAGTAAATTACGGTTGTCCTTTTGCATAAGGACAACATGCAAAAAGTAAAAGTCGGTTGTCCCTTGCATGCAAAGGACAACATGCAAAAAAAAGTAAAGTCGGTTGTCCCTTGCATGCAAAGGACAACATGCATGCAAGTAAATTGCGGTTGTCCTTTCTTGGGAAAAAAGTAGACTCTATGCATGCAAGAGCAATGCGAAGGACACCATGCAAAAAGGTAAATTGCAATTGTCCTTTGCCCGGCAAAAAAAAATTGCAATTGTCCTTTCTTGGCAAAAAAAGTAGATTCTATGCATGCAAGAGAAGCAATGCGACCATACAAAAAAGTAAATTGCAATTGTCCTTTGAGGGCAAAAACTAGATTCTATGCATGCAAAAGTAGATTCTATGCATGCAAGAGAAACAACTCGAGAGCCGTGTCTTTACATGCATTATTTGTGGATGCATTAAATGGTAAATTAACAACATGCATCAGATCAAGTGGACACGTTGAACGAAGTGCATAAATAGGTAAATGAATAGCAAGAACCTACTACATGCAGGAAGCAACCCGAGATGAGGCCACAAGAACAGTACAAAAATTCCATGTGTCCTTTACAGAAATTTTACTATGACATAAAGGAAGTTACATCACATATGCCTTCTCCCTTTTTACATTAATTTACTATAATCTAGATACTACGTAGTAAATATTTTCCAGGCACACAATACTGCCTTCCAAAGCCATATAAGAATAAAACTTAGTATAGGCAGCAGAAATTTAAGAACATTTAATGTCTCCCTAAGCTACATAAAAATTATAGATCCCCTTGACATCGATCTTTGCATCCAGATTTACCATGAACATAGGTACCATAGGTATCTAATATTACCTTTTACACCATGCATGCTAGGCTTTGTGTTGGTTCTGAAAAAAACATAACATGGGCAAAATGGGTGAAAAGTATGTGCTATTTAGCACGTCTCCTTGCTATGAGTAGACAAAATAGCTCTCACTTCGAGGGACATGCATGGGGATTTGTACTCTCCAGTTGTGCAATGCATCTACACCCATGCATTCATTAGTAGTCAGTTCTTCCTCCCGAGGGAGGTAGTTGGGCCCCATTGCCATTAGTGAGCTCCTTGCACCCATTGGTGGCGAGGCGCCCTTGGCCTATATAAGCATGTGGTGTGCCATCCCACCCTCATCGCCCTCCTCCCATCCCACGATTATCGCCCTTCTCATCACTTTCGCCTATATAAGCATGTGGTGGTGGCGGTGTGCCATCCGTTGCTTCATCACCCTCCTAGTGCTAGAGTACATCCCTAGTCGGAATTTTGAAAGGTATGCATGCTCCATGTTTTGTGTTAGTTTCCAACCTTGGCTCCTATTCTAAATGGCTCACTAACATATACTTATGCACTCCCCTGACAGGAACACATTTAGCAAAGGCCTCTAGGAAGTGTTGAGGCAGTGAGCCCTATGCTACCCTTTTTGTTTCCTTAACACAAGCTCTGAGCATGGATTCATTTGGTTAGAAAACAAAGTGGGATAGACCAATTTCTAGAGAACGGAGAGGTTGTATATGCTATCCTTTGAGATAGCTCATGCAAGACACGAAATGGTCTGTAAATTATTGCCAACCATGGTAATTTTTTTTGCGTGCCAAGGAATTGAGCACAGTTGATGGTTTGCATGAAAAGTAGTGCATGGTAAAGGAGTGACTGCTCTGCCTAGAAAGGGTGCCCTGTTTTAACACACTTCACTGAAGCGGGCCTTTTTTTACTCCTCCAGCAATAAACAGAAAGGATTGATGGAACATAGGGCTCCTCTCCCAGACAAGGATCAGGTGGTGCGAATTTGGTCAGCCAATTGCTGGCCACAGGCTACAGGGTCAAAGATAGAGGAGCTATTCATGTTTGTCATGGTGTGGATAGATGCATATAATCAGGGACATGGGGTTTCTCTCCCCGACCAAAGAGGAGGTAGCGTACCTAATTGATCAACCAATTGTTGGGCACACTCTACTGGGTCAAATATACAGGAGGTCTTCATGTTTTGTCATGTGGATGGATGCATGTACTCAGCATATTTATGTATGCACGCATACACATACGGACAGCTAAACATACTCCTAGAAATCTACTCTAACATTTGAAAACTTTTGCTCTTAAAAAGTTAACAGCAATGTTGAATATTTAGATAAATTATAACATTAAACTAAAGCAGGGCAAAATAATATTAGTTCTAAGAGCTAACTTGAAAATTCTGATGGAGATTAAATACATGACATAAAATAATACAGAAATATAGAGGTGCTGGTTTCATTCATAGAAAGAAGTGTGAACTCAGAAGAGAACAATAACCCTTGTGCTAATACGACATGAAAACACCTCACACGCATCAGAACAAAAAGACCACTTCATATGTAGGTACCTGTTTTTGTAGTAGCTGATCATATATGTTCCTCAAGTTGACAGATCTCGTGTGCCCCTTTCCATACACCTGATACGGTAAGGGTGAGCTTGCATCAGTTGAAGCAGCATGAGTAGCCTGCTCATTTCCATATTTATACCTACGAACATGTACTTCTAATTACATTTTTCTAATGTTACAGATTTATAACCTGACAAATTCTACAAATGAGGGCTCTCATGTCAGCCAACTGTTTCTAATAATGGTTGACCATCCTCTGTCTCAAAAAAACATGAAGCATGGGGAAAGCCTACCGCTGTGATATCCAAAACACATGGAAAATTGGCAGATGTCCTTAATCACACAGTAAACAAAGAAATTCCAATATGAATGTGCATCTGGCAGCATGAATAGAACCATTCCTTCGTACAGTATCGGATGCTCTGCTAGATCGTTGGAAGCTTTGTGCGAGTCAAGCTCCACAAGCAGATAACACATGAATGGAAGAGAAAGGCCATAGCCTTAAAATAGAAACGTTTAATTAGGGCAATTTGAAGGATATAAATACCAGCTGTAAGAACAAGATACCAAATCAAGGCCTGCAGTGAACAAAACGAAGATACCATAACCAAAAACAGAATAAACATTAAATAAACTAAAATTGAAGTATGCCAATTCGATCAAGAAAGAACGAAATCGGCCAATTTGAGGCGAGGTAGCCAGCGTGGTCAGCCTGAGTTGACCATCTGCCAAAAAGAATGGAGCAAGCTGATCCATTCCTTCTACCTGCATGTGTTGTTGGATCAGTCTACTTGTCCCCTTCCTCTTTTGATGCTTTCCTAAGACTTAATATGACAGCCTCCACTAAGACAGGTAATTACAATAGCAAGTGAAGCTTCTGGTGGTAAATGATAACCTGCCATAAGTGGAAACCGGTAATTAGGGTAGACAAAAAGCACTTCAAAACAACAATGTCACTTTGTATTCTGCTAAAAAAATAATAGAGTACTATTGGAACCTGCTCTCTGTTTCAGGAAAAATATATGAACCTGCTCAGGCTTTGACCATTCACATTTGCAATGATAGTGGTAACTGATAGTGCTGGATAATAGTCAACAACAAGTATCCAACAATTGTCAGTAGAACCTAAATGATTTGTTTGTTCTGTTTGTTCTGTGGATTGGTAGGTTTGAGCATACCCTTGAGGCAACGCTGGCCTATGATGCCGCCCGTGTTCTGTTTCTATGGTGCGCCTCCCAAGACAACGAAGGTTCAACTTCCCGCCGTCTAGAGTTCTGCCATCCCTGAGTACCTCCGCATCCACCTCACCTTAGGCACCATCAAGGTTATCACTGCAGACTACGGCCGATGGTGTGCTGCCTTCCTCGCGCCCGCTTGTGTGTTGTGCAATACCGACACGCTGTCAGCACCACAGCCACCCATGGCGGCCGTGCTGGGTACGGATGGTGCGGTACCGCTGAAAGTGTTGAGCCAGCGGCCCAAACTGATGACCATCATGGGAACAACGAAGAGTATGTTTGTTTTAGCTGTCTATATGCAACGAACGATTATTTTGAGAAGGAGCATCCCTTGGATTTGTAGTTTCCTTATTGGTCCAATCGAAGTTAGGTGTGAGGTTGTCAGGTCCAATCCATCTAATTGCTTCTTACGGTTATAATCGAATTATGAATCATCTTTCATAATAATATATATAAGCAGACGGTTGGATTCAAAGCCCAGATCAGTTGTACTTTTTCATGCTTCCTAGCCGAAAAACTTTTTTTCGAAAGGCACCTAGACCAAAACTGGATCATACATGAAACAAACGTATATGTAACCACAAATTGTACTAGTCATTATTGTATCAATAACATGGATTCAAGGTACCACTAAACATTTATCACTGTTCTATTTGGATTTTGGAGGGGAAAAAAAACGAGAAACATCAGGATTCTACTATTTCACTTGAGACGACCACTACTTCGAGAACGGCACAGTCCAGAGTTCAGTTTTGCTCGATCGATGTCAGCAACGAGCTCATCCTCCCATATACGCTTGCGCACGTTCACAAAATAAAATAAAATAAAATAAAATAAAATAAAATAAAAAGAGGAACAAAGAAAGAAAGAAACTCATCTGTGCTCATCCGATGGTTGGGGAAGGAGGTCGAGGTCCAAGTGCCCGTGGCCTCTTGGGGAGCAGTCGCCCCGGGTGGCCACTGCGCCCGTGCCGCAAGTCCTCGGCTCCGCCCTCCGCGCTGTCGTGACCTTCCCCGAGCAGCGGCGGGGTAGGATTAGGCCACTAGGGCGCTGTGGTGCTACCCCTGCAGTTAGGCGCTGTGGGGAAGCCAGGCGACAGTTGAGGAGCAGAGGTCTGGCCGTGGATGGGGTCGGCGAGGGGAGGGCCGGACGGGAGGGGAACCGCCGCGGACTCGAGAACGCGGGCGGACGGCGGATCGGCGCGGCGCCAGTCGGTGGTCGGGAAGGAGAGTTGACTTGAGTGCCTCCCGTGAAATAGGCTGGGTTGTATGCTGTGTTCTTTTTCTCTCGATAAGCTGTCTGCTGTGTTATATGGGCTTTAACATAGCGAATCATTGTGTCTGTAAAATTTGGCCTACATAACAATTATACAGATCTGTGCTCCTATTTATTTGGTGAGTAGACCTACATCAAAAAGAATATATCCTGTATATTGGGAACCAAGAAAAATATTGGAGCAAAGTCATAGTATTTGCAAACATTTGGCTGCTATTTATTTGGTGAGTCTAACTATCGATTATATTATAAGATGGATGTATTATATTCCTAGATCTACATCAAAAAGAAATTATAGTATATACCCCGTAAATTGGGAAGCAAGAAAAATTGGTGGAAAGTCCTAATATTTGACCAAGGAAAAAGATACATATCAAAAAGAAATAAGAGGCTTGGGAGTCAGTTTTATTGGAAGCCAAATACGACAACAACTGGGGAAACCAGTTTTACAAGACGAGTTTAAATGACATCAAAGAGAAGAGCCTATTACACTAATTTCTCTTTCCTCTTTCGGCCCCTCCGTCCCCTCCGTTCACCCCGCACATAGAAGACAAGGACACTCGACGCAGCCATGGGAACCATGCCACCTTGCCTCATGGACCGCATGTCATTAGTGTAACACCAAAGGTGTTACAACCAACCCCTTAAAAGAATCTCGCCCGAGATTCAGAGCAAGGACTAGAAGGGAACAAACGTGATTACATTGCTCGGATATGAAAGTACACACGTAAGATTACACAAGTTTGGAAACTAAAAACGCCGGACTTAGAACCGCACGCCTACGAGCAAGGCGAAACAACCAATCACCTAATCAAGCGGCTGTTCAAGCGAGGGCAATGAAGGAACAACAAGAAAATGATTATCCGTAACATGGCGTAAGACCAACAGATCGAGAAAATGGAGGGTGTGCACTCGATCATTGCGAGCCCTAAGATAAAAGCACCCCAAGAAGAATTACTTCAAAGAACGCCAAATTGGGTAGCTCTATTTCCAACCGCACCCGTGAAGAGAAAAGACTCACGAGATCTACTCCAATTTGGGTATGGAAAATGGGGAGAGGCGCGTCACGGGATATAATTGCTAGGTGACCGAGGTGGGGGGGTACAGTCTGTGCGCTGGTGGGGTGGGTGGTGGAGCACACGGGTGCGAGACAGATTGGCCATGGCACGCTTCCATTTTACAAACCAAGGTGGGGGAGAGGGACGGGACGAGAGGGATGGCCGCCGACAAGGAGGCGAGAGGCTGAGCCAAAAAGACGAAGAAGGGGGGGGGGGGTCCGCGAGGGACGAGGGTGAGTGTCGAGAGCCGACACATGCGTGGGAAAAAGGAGGGGCGACCGCGTGGGAACGACGAGTATGACACAACTCTGCGGCCACACGCCAAAGCGGGCACAAGTGGCCCCAGGACTTTGTTGACATCCCCTAAACGCTACAAGAAGCCGATTTTACACAAGCAACAAAGCCCAAAACTATCGTTTCAACCACTTAGTCCATTAAGGGCTATCCTTTTTTCGACCATCCATCTCTCTTTTTCCAAAATCCCTATTAACTTGGTCACTTGAAAGAGAACTACTCCATCGACCCATTGTGGATTTCCCATTGAAACGCTAGAGTATTTTTTTTACCAAGGAGAATATTTTACTATAACATGTAGTACGGTGTTGTAACTTGATATAAAAAACAACCGATCAACAACCTCGATACCGGCGTGTGTCAAGTGGCGCCATTCCGTATTTGGTATTACTGAGGGACCTCGGTTTTGTCTCCACACCATAAGCTATTAACCGACGACTATTACCAATTTACACATATAGTAAAAAGTAGTGGGGTCGAGATCACGAAGTAGAGGACTTGGTAAAGACAACCGATCGACAACCTCCATACCATCGCGCGTGCCAAGCGGCGTCATCCTCAGCAAGTAAATCGTTACATAGGGCCATCCATTTCGTGCGTGGCACCATAAGGTACTAACCGGCGAATATTACCAATTTACACATAGAAAAAAACAATGGGGTTAGAGATCACAAGAACAAAGGAGTATTGCAAGGGAACATTCACGTGACAAGGGCACCTTTCACAACAAGGAACAAGGGATTCAACTCTGGCAACAAATTTAATTTAAAGTTACTTGAGTATAGTGATCCCACATAATGTGACGTTGTAATTTGTATTCTTGCCACCTAGAATGTAATCCCACCAAATGTTGCACTTTGAATTTAAATGTGCCAACTACCTAGACCCAAATCCATCGAGACACGCCGTTCTTCGCACATTTCCAAGATTTCCAATACCAAGCATTACTGTTGCAGTGTGGCCCACTAATGGTTGTACCTCATAATAGAGGCATACGGTTCCTACTGCACCTCCTTTCGGCTACGTGCACGCCATCATCGGCGTGTGCGGCGCCCCACAACTTTTGCGAGATGACCACGCTATGCACTCTTATCATACCTCACACCGTTCGCACACTCTTTTTTCTGTTTTTTGTCGGCCCGTTTGCTCTACAACCGTACTAGCTCTACAATTATGGCCTCGGATTCCGCTCATGGCAAAGCACCCAAAAGGATCCCGATGTGTTCTTCACATTGGCTCCCACATCCGATTCTATAGTGGACTACGCCTTGGCTGCTGGCCTTTGCCTTTAAAAAGGGCAAGCCCGGTCCTTATCACTTCCCACTCACATAGCCCTCGCTTTTGAGCAAGTTTCTCACTCATTTCTCCCTTCCAACAAGTATCCACCAAGCATGGCGTAAGACTTGGTTAGTACCTCTTGCATGAACACCGAGGGCTTTCCCAAGGTTCTATACACCACCGCAAAAGCTTGAGTGAAAGAGCGCCCTATGTATCGGGGCCGTGAGTATGTAGAGCATGGCACCGAGCGTCGCGCGAGGTCACCGCCTACATTGCAAAGAGTGAGGAGTTCCCTATGGAGACGGAAGCCCGAGGTATGATCGCAAGGGTTTCGCTTCACCGACACCTACCAAGTTGTTGCCCACAAGGCCCTGCGGTATCGGTGCCAAACCTATGAAGTGCCCATTGGTCGCACCCCCATGCGGTTCTTCCCACCTCGGGACAAGAATCGCTTTGGTATGGGAGGCGCCGCATGGAGGCCTTGCAACGTCGAGAGGCGCAGAAGAGGACCCCACTACGGTGCACTGACGGCTTACTTGCTCGCTCTAGATGAGCAAAAGTATGATCGGCATGTGCCTTGGAGATGAGCAGTGTCTCCGTCGAGCCGAGGGAGGCCGAAGTTCTTGTGTAGGATGCTCGAGGTGCGGCTCGTCGGC
This sequence comes from Hyparrhenia diplandra, assembly GCA_015847255.1. Lineage (NCBI taxonomy): Eukaryota > Viridiplantae > Streptophyta > Magnoliopsida > Poales > Poaceae > Hyparrhenia > Hyparrhenia diplandra. The sequence continues at coordinate 160,023 of JADLZK010013049.1, forward strand.
ACATGCCGCCACGCTGGCGTCCAGAAAAGTCGTGAGGTGGCGCATCGACGAGGACTTAAAGAAGGCCCAAGATCGTCATGTCCGGGGAGTTGAAGGATGCCTATCTTGTCACAAGGTTCAAGCGTCGGGCGCTTGCAATAGAAAGGCAGGAACCCTTGATCTCGGAGGGCTCCCTCACCGTCATTTCGGAAGGGAAGGAGTGCCCCATACTAGATGGAATCGATTGCGGGCATGCAAAAAATCCAAACGGCGGTCATGGAAGTTCCCAGCGCCCTCCCTCAACGGACGCTTTGCGGGTAATTTCGGAGACAGAGTCCGATCATGCGAGAAGAAATAAGCCCACTCACTTTCGGCCATTGCCGAATAATGGTGAAGCATAATCTAGGTGGGCACTTCACCCCCCTTATGGAATGAAGACCATTAAAAGTTGCTCGGCGCATGAGGATATGTATACGTATTGTATTGTAATGTTTACATTTTCCACCTATTATGTAATCCCATTTAATGTAATGTAATGCTTTTGCTCTAGTGGAGTAAGCTCCTTGAGTCCCCATCTTTAGTATTGACTACTATGTAATCCCAAGTGATGTAATGATTTTGCTCAAGTGGAGTTACCGCTTTAGTAGTGCCATGTAGACGTCCTTTAGCTTAAGAGGACTAACTGAAACTTTTACTCTTTCCACCTACAATGTAATCCCACCCAATGTTGTGCCTTGAATCTAAATGTGCCACTTGCTTAAACTCAAAACTATGCAGACACTTTGTTCTTGCATATTTCTAAATACTTTACACTAAGCACATCACCAAGCAAATGGCCTTGGGCAACAATGGCTAGTAGAAGTTAAGACATGCGAGAATGTATTTAAATCATGTGCTTATTATCTTTGAAGTTTATATCCCGAAGTATTGATAGTAGTGGTGGTGGTGCATTAAGTTTTAATTTCTGTTTGAATTAAGTGGTTAATGGTTAATTTGTTAGCTTGAAGACTAATATGAAATATTTAATATTCTTAGTTACAATTCTTGTTATTACTTGAAGTAATATGTACACACTTCTCATGAAATAAATTAGGTTTATATGTTAAACATATAAACAGTTGCCTATTGCCTATGAAATTAAATTTTGCATTAATTTTTATCCTCAATGAAGCCTTAGTTAACCATGAAGGTGATAGTTCTTTGTGCATTACTACAATGTAGGTAGAAGAGAAACTGGATTTTCCAAAAGCACATGGACAATTGGACTATACTTGGCATATTAATTAATCTTGAAAGGATTGATTTAGCCAAGAAATTGTGTAATCCTAAGTATTTAATATTTTAACCCAAGATTAAAAGTTATATCCTGCTCTAAGTCTATTGTTGTACACTAAATAGTAAAATGGATATGTGAATTTAGTGCCATAATCAATGAATACTAGAAGTATGATTGGATTCTATGAAGCACTAGAAGTGACTATTCATAAATGATGCATGAAGCAAATCACTACTTGAAGTAGTCATGGCATGAAAAGGGCGAGGAATTTTGGGCAAAGGCATAAAAAAATGTGGGTAATATTTATTTAATAGGCATAGCCTTCCTAAATCAATCTTTAAGTGCATGTATCGGGACTTGAAGTTACGTCGCGTCCCTTCCGGCCGAGTTAACTTTCTCTCTTGCACTAATTGCATGTAAGCTCGTAGCTTTGTTTTTTTTTTGTTGTTATCTATTATGTTAGACTGAATACTAACATTCCACAGTACACCTCATGTGTATCTCATTGAGCTGCAATTATCTCTACTCTTGCATGAATATTAGCATAGCGGCTATAGTTGTAGCTAGTAGCTACCTTTACGCTTCCCTCATAAGTAAATTGGCTAGCTAGCATGCTATGTCTATATGGTTCCCATTGAACTAAGGAATGATTTGCTTTTCGATGCATCGTATGCATAAGCAATAGATTGATCTAGGGCCAAGCGACCTAAGATCGGGGGGAGTGAGTTTATGAAATTTTGCTCAATGGAGACTAACCCATTTGATGGGATGAATAGTTATGGAACTAAGATATTGGATAACACAATTATAATGATTTGAGATTTAAGATGAAAAGGCATCAAGGGATTTTTTGCATTAATGGCAATTAGAAAATTCTAGAAGAAAATTTCATGTTAATTTGAATGTTGCATTTTTTATATATATACATTTGAAGTGTATGATCCATTTTTATGAGTACTTGGATTAATTTTTTTAGGCTGATTAATAAAGAAGCTAGAGAATGAAATAGTTTTCTAAACTATGATTTGTGCATATTAGGGGAGAACATCCCCGATTTTGTAGGAATCTTTGAACATATTCTAGCTCATTTGCATAATGAATAATAACCCCCATATTGAAATATGTGTGTGAATATTTCCCATAAAATTTAATCATAGCATACATAAATAGGCCTCCACTTGTAGTTGGAGATATATAAATTTGAATTAAGCCCATGATAGGGGATATATTTTGAAGTATGCTATTAATGATCTAATATTGGCATTAGGGGAGAAAGCCTATATTTTGAATGCCAAATATTATTTTCATAGAAGGAAAATGATCTTAAGAGAAAATATTTCTTGGAGCTTGAAGTAGGAATAGTATCACGCACTAAGTCATACAATAGTTTGACTAATGCTCTTGTGAAGCTTTGAAGCGAGCATATGCGGATATTTTTAAAATGAGAGGAGTAACTTGAAGTTATGAACCAGAAGTTGTGTTTACTAGTAGTAAACTAAATGTTATATACTATCAATCTAAAATCTGAGGGACGCCTGTGGGTTCTAGTTTAGCGTATACACTTAAATAGAAAAGAAATAGAACTCCTCCATTCTCATGAAGAGAACGCCTCACGAAGAAGGTTAAACACCTCATGAAGAGGATCATCATGAAGATGACATCCAACACAATTAGCGCGCACCTCATTAGTGTTGGGTATGCGAACAATATATCATCTCTTGTTTGGGAAATGACAGAGATAGAATATTCTCACATTGTGAGAGTATTGGGAGAAAGCAAATAATTATCGACAAACTACCTCTTTAATTGCAAATGTTTCTCTTATGGGAACCCGGATCGAAACAAAGTCCATGGCAAAATCTTTCAGAAGCGATTATATCGGGTCAATGAAGAATGCAATTGAGGTTGAATCTCTGTTAAGAAGAAATGAATGTTACGCTATATCTCACGGCAAATGAAACGAATGAATATCAAATATGCAGTTAATTAGTGGATTATGAAAATACATATAATTTCTCGAAGAATGTAAATCGCAACTTGTAGAAATCTCATATTAAGTATTAAAGTCTAAGGTATATATATTCTGAATGAATATTCAAGTCTCAAGAAGTGCATGTCCTAGAAGGATTACAATCATTTAATGATTTTATAGTGAATAACTCAATGTCATTGTGTATATGACTCATCTCTCGTGCGATAGAGAATATATCTCATAGAAGAGATTAATAATTCACTAAGAATGAAAGTACATCCTTGAATGAATTAATACATGAAGGATTTACCAGTCAATTCTTGAATAAGCACCGTTCATCCACGAAGTGAATATAGACCCGAGAGAAATAAAATGAGGGATCTTAAACACCATGAAGGTGTCATCGAAACACTTAGAAAGTGTATGAAAAGCTAGCAATGTAGTGTTGATATCCTCTATATACCATAAACGGTATAAGAATAATGGTGGTTCGGCAATTGAATTATCCCTAAATGGCAAATGCAAATTTGGATTTGTACAATCAAAATCTCGAAGATTTATAGAATACAATTTGAAAATCCACTAAGGATTAATTATAAGTATCTAAACTCTAGTATAAGTTTGATACACTATCTAGAAGATATTGAATATTAATTTATTTAGCCCCATAATCCTCTAAAAGGATTTATTTCTCTCGAAGGATAATATTTATTTGTTTTGCACAACTAATTGGTGGTCATTATGCATGAAGCATATTGCTCCCATATAATTCATGGAAGAATTATGAGCCAACTTTTTATTTACACACGTTTATGAAAAAGTATGGTGTGAACAATGAAGTTCAAAGTTTGGTTTTATGAGGGGAGCATATTTTATTGAATCGATTTTAAGGTAAACCACTAGAATTACAATGATCAAGTAGATCATTTGCTAAAACACTGAAGTTTATGCATAGATTATGAAGATCAATATCTATTAATGAAGAATAGAATATTCTAAAGAATATATGACCAAGAAGGTTAAATGTTGTACTCTTTTTTCCTATGTGAGTTTTTACTCGAAGGTTTCTCACACAAGGTTTTTAATGAGACAACATGTGCAATACAATTAACGAATGCGATGTACTCTTTTCTCGAAGAACCGTTTTTTTCCCACTGGATTTTCGGATGGAGTTTTTGATGAGCCATGTGCATATCGTGGTAATCGCCCAAGGGGGAGTGTTGTAAAACACACGGACTCTATCCTAGAAGGAAAGGAGAAGGATGAATCCTAATCCTAGTCTTTTTGTATGTGGGCTCTTACCGAAACTCTTAGATCTTGACAAGACTATATATATGTGGGAGCTCTATGTTGTAATCACGAATATTCAGATGAATAAAGAATAGTCTCCCTATCTTGTGTTTACTTGTTCGACTTCTCATCTACTATGTTGATCGTGAGAGACAGAGAGGGGAAGGTCCTAACCGCTGACGACATGTTTCATAACATTATGGTCCTCTGGCTGTCATAGGAGCATGCAGGTGACTTCTTGCAACGCAACAAAGAAGTTTTTTATTGTTGATTGCGGCTGATGAATCGATACAAAAATTAGAGTAAAAAAAAGTCCTCTCTGTCTCGTCCATGATTTGACTTCCTGTAACAGAAACAGCTAAGTCGATTCATGCTAATGTTAACTCGTCATGTGACGACGAGTCGCTTTTTATTCTCAGGGGAGGTGACCTTGCAGGCTTGCAGCTGTGGCCGCTAATGCCTCGTTTCTCAAGGTCGGCCGTGTCTGGCAGCCCTCCGTGGGCCACTCCACGCACGGCTTCTTGAGTCCATCAACCAAACGGGAAGACGAGCAACAGCTTTGCTTGACTCTGCCCACAAATCGTGTTGAAGGCGTGAGACAAAGCACAAAAAAAAAAAAAAAAAAAAAAAAAGCCCCCTCCACTTGCTCTGTCCTCAAATCCATGGGTCCAGAGTTAAATTGCCCCCCCAACTTCGACGGAGGAAGAGGCTCGCGAGATCTCTATCTCTATATAGGAATCCCGGTTTCAAAAGACGGGCAGCAGATCGGGCCACGTCGCTCGTTAGCCCGATAACCTAAGAGAAGATTAAGAAGCATTTCCGTTGTGTTGACGTGAGTTCATAGGGTATTTGATTTTAGGAATCAAACCATTCTAAATGAGATGGTCTATCAAGACTCCAATCTTCAAATTTATTACAATGATCATTCCTCGTACACTAATTATTAGCTTCTAAGAAATAATATGCTGATGGATCAACTCATTCCATTCCACGAATTAAACAAAAAATAAGTATGAAAAATGATGAACTAACTCATTTCTCCAAACTAGACACCCTATTAATATACATATGTTTAACATTATATGATAAAGATTATTTCTGATATTTTTTTATCGTTATATGTGTCGTGTGGAGTTTTTTGGGCACATATATAATAAGCACTTGGTTTTGTTTTGAAAACTGGGGTGACACGACACAAAGTGAACTAAGTTATCATGTCAATACCACGACATACTTCCTTTATCCAAAAAATTGGCATTTATTATTTTTCTTGTGGAGTCAATGAATCTGAAATTTTGTCAAATCTATACCTGCTAATAAAAAAGAGAAAATTTCCGTTCACCTTTTTTTTTCTTTTTGTCTGCCGCTATATGGGCCTTAATTGGGCTTGTCTATTAATAAAAGAGAGAATTTCTGCCTCCACCTTTTTTTCTACCTGCCTAGCCGCACACCGCATCTATCGTTAAAACTCCCAATCCGTTACGAGTACGTTCATGGTACCGGGAGCTGATCCACCGAATCATCAAAACTGTGAGTCTAATACGGAGTCTAATAAGAGTACGACGAGTGCCTATCTGTCGACCGAGTTTGATACGGAGCATGCATGTTAGTAATAAAAAAATAGCCCGCACAAAATCGAAGAAGAGCCCACATGCATGCATACCCACATGCACACATACTTCTTTGTCTGTGGTGGAGAGAGTTCCAACTTTCCAAGAGTACGTGATCTAATTGAGGGGCAAGGGCCTGATGTCAAGAATAGAAAAAAAGTGGACGATTTCATGTGAAAAATACAAAGAAATATAAACAAATCAAAATTTATATAGACACGAGGGTTCCCAATACAAAGTGCTTTATTAGCTTCTTGTCTTTTATCAAACAATGAACAAATTGACTACGACTTATAAAATCCATATAAAATCAAAACAAAATCAAAAATGATAATTCAAATTTTGTTAAGCTCCTTTCGACCCGTGAGTGTAATCGTGTTTAAGGGCATATAAAACCCATCTTCAATCTACTCGAGCCAGTCTAAAAGAGTATAGATTAACGGTATCATTATCTTCAAAAATTAATTACATAGTTCAAATTTTATAAAGAAATATCAAATATAAATAAATATGAACCATTTTCGTCATTGTTAGTCATAAATATTTGATTTGATTTCTCTCATTGCAACGCACGGACATATTTGCTAGTATATATAAAAAGGGAGTTGCTATATCCCGTCGCGGGAATAGCCGTTGGATCTCCATCCAACGGCGGATCGAATTTCTCTGTCTCTGTCGTTTTTCTTTCCTTGTTTCTATCTCTGTTGTACGGGTCCGACTAGACACACTAACGGGAACCATAAAGGCTTAACAGGCGGACTAAACCGAAACCCGTTAAATGAACAAATATGGCTATTTGGGCTCTAGTTTTCAAAGATCGGCCCAATAATAGCACTCAAATATTACAATTACGGGCCCACAGTGGACAGATCGACCAGGCCCACTGTAACAAAAAAAAATTCTACTTTGTCTCTATATTTGTCTTTGTCTTGCTGTCTTCTAAAAATTTTCTTGGGCTTCTTCAAATAGTCCAATTTTATGTAATCTGTAGCCCACCAAAAAAACACATCTCAGCCTAGAAAAAAAAAAAAAAAAAACTGAACTTAGGGCATGATATAAACCCTTGGGCATACAGCCCATCATCCCACATAAAGCAATATATAAAGATCAACTTCTTCCCCAAGAAGCAAACACGAAACAGATCGCCGTCGATCTGTTTTGTGGGGAGCTCGCTCCTCTGCTCTGCCCCCACGCAGAGAGCAGGGAAAAAATCACCAAAGGTCCAACGAAGAACAACTGATCGGGAGAAGCAGATCAAAGGAGGAGAAGATGATCAAAGGAAGCTGGCAACACTGACCTACAATTCTACTCCCCAAGGTAACAAATGCACCTCCTATTCTCTTCAACCATTTCCTCTTCTCTCCTCAGAAAACCTAGAAAATAAATTATGATTAGAACGATTCGGTGACTCTTAGAAACACACTAGCGCCAATTTACAGAGAAAGAACTGACCTCTATCAATGATCATTGCTATAAGAATATCCATAGAATCTACATTTACAAATAGCATAGATTAGAATTCGAGATATATGGCATATCAATAGTCTTAGAAAACATAGAAAACAAGTGACAATCACAATAGACAAGTGACAATCACAATAGAAAACATAGACAATCATATCACTAACCTTTTACCACGGACATGCATTCCAAATTACAAACATAGACAACAGCGCCTCAAAATTCAAGTATGACAATCTAGATACAGCAAGAAATAGTTGGGGAAAAAGTTAGTCAAATGCTGATATGCTGTGTTCAAATGCTGGGATATAAAACAACACAAATTGCATATGCCGATATATACAATTGCGAGATATTAAAATTTACAATTTACATTATAGTGATTGCAATTTTATCTATATAGATAACAGATTACTCTATTATTGGCCTATTCACTTCTAGGCAACATGAGTACTGCATATGTCCTCATTAACAGATTAGTCCTATGATTGCATCATACAAGATGGGCAAGCAATTCTGATTAGAATGGTCATTATTTTTCAATTTAACATAAGTTCACAAAAATAACTGGGACTATGATCAGTAAAGAATCTCACCTGGCAACATGTGTTCACTTCTAGCCAACATGAATATTGCATATGTCCTCATTAACAACTCGATCCACCATGGATTACATGAGAAAAAACCATGATCAGTTCACAGATAAGATAAACAGTTCATGCACACATCAGCAGATCTCAAAGAACCCACATGAGTAATAAAACTGAATCAGTTCATGCACACAGTGAAACCCCATTTAATACTTCATCCTAGCTAACACAAATTACATCTCACAGACCACAGAGTCTTGGTCTACCCTTGCACAGATCACAAATAACAATCTTTTCTATGGAAAACACAAGACAAAAATCAAGGTACTCACTAGCACAGATTACAAGTCAAAGAACAAAGATTTATGGTGCGCGAAACACAGATCACAATTAACAATTTTTTTCTATGGAAAGACAAAGACAAAAATTATGATGTTCACTAGCATAGATGACAGATTACAAGTAACAGAGGACAAATTCATGGTCTGCCCTAGCACAGAACATGGTGCTCACTAGCATATAACAAAGATGAACAAATATGTAACTATTTAAGCAAAATAACAGATTCAAAGTCAAAAGTGTTCCAAGGAAATGACCTCAAATTTTTAACACCTTGTGCCATGCTGTGCCAAACCTAAATAACAAAGGATTTAACATTAGCAAATTCAACAATAACCAATAATAAGGAACAACATACAACATATATAGAGAAAGATTTCTGTACCATTGCAATCATTAGGATAAACTTGATCAGACTGCGATGTAGATACAAACAGACACCTTGCACATTTCCTATCCTGTTGCTGGGTTGCAAAAAAACTGCACAGCTGAAAAAAACAAAGAAAAACTGAATCAATAGTTTCCCCTCCTCCTTTGCGGGGCTTGGGACCTGCTACGATGGGAGACCACCCCAACGTAGACAGAGTTAAAAACTATTAATACAAAAATAAATACATCAACACAAGACAAATGACAATTATTTACTATGGAAGGACAAGAAACAGATATGTAACTATATAAGCACAAAATAAATACACATTCACAACAATTTATTATAAAATAAATGTTCATTACAATGATAAATGTGCAAACACAATGCAACATAAAAACATGCATAGAATATAACAAGTCTTATTCTTTTTAAAGAAAAAAATCACAAACAAAAAGTCCAATAATAACCATCCTTTTCTCACAGAGGCCAAATCTTATAGCAATCAGCATGTTGATAAGAATCAAATATTTTAGACCTATCATCCAACTTAAGAACATGAAGAAAAGTGATGATGTCTGACCCACACGGTAGCACCGGCCAGTCATCTTTTCAGCATCTTCAACATTATCAACCAACACATAAACAGTATTGGTGAACCAATCAAGTGCAATTTTATACTTTGGCAGAAATGAAGGACCACGTGCATGTCGTACAACCCTTGAAACAAGCAACACCTTGTCTTCAACATTCAGATTCTTCACAGCAAGCACCCTAGATTGCTCACCAGGAACTAAGTTAAAATGCTCCAACAAAAACAAAGATACAATTTCATAGTCAAGAGTAGCGGCATTACAAGGGACCTACACAAGATAAAATAAATAAATTATCAACTGAACAAGATAATGTGAGGAACAAAAAGAACACATACCAAATAAAAACTTCAGCCATACCCTGATGTGAATATCATAGTCAAGAAATTCTCTAATTGAACCCTTCCTCAAGACAGTACTACTAACTTTCTTGAAAACAATAGTGGTTTGCCCAACTCTAATAGTATAAGCACAATAGGTATCAGAGATTCCATCATCATGAGCAAGACAGTAAACAGTATCATCAGCCACATCATAGCAGAATCTGAAACCCTTCACAAATTCAACAGGATTACATTCTTTCCATGCACGGGCAGTACACATGACTTTATCTTCAGATACCCATGGACCAATACTCTTAGCAGCAATCAAACGACTCTGCTGACCATCTTCAAGATCTAGCATCTCAATGACATACTTAGAAACAGGCCTATCCACATAGGTGTACTTCAACAAATCACAGTACAATGCCCGACATCCGCAAATCATAAAATACAAACAAGTCAACATAAGTAAATCAAAATCATGTGTATATCCATAACAACTTAAGATAAACAAACTTCAATGCAAAACACATGTCCAAATCAACCATACCCGAATTAAAAGGTTCAGAAAACAATCTCCTTACACGAGAATATAGGACTGAACAACTTTTACAAAACAACACAAGCAAAAGCTAATAAATAGAGCAACAAATGATAAAAATAGTATGTAGGTGGTCAAATCAAGATCCATGCATGGCTCAACAATTGTAACTGTAAAAGTTACTAGACCACTAAAAAACGCATGCATTCAATAATCGTAAAGATCCTTCATTTACTCAACCGCCAGCCAAATATAGATTTATGGAAAACAACATAAACGACATTTCATGTAAAAATAGAAAGTCATTATTACCTGCTTCATTATAGACATCGAGCTCAAAACATTTCCAAGACAATCAATAATAAAGACATCCTCAATCCTTACTGCACTGAAAATATAAATAAGATGCAGCATGTCAGTCTGATGAACAAAAACAAGGACCTAAAAAACCATCCTCCTTTACGGGCTTGGGACTTGCTACCATGGGACACCTTGGGTGACCCACAATGAGTGGAGTTAAATTTTTTTCTTTCATCTATGCAATTCTAGGAAAAGAAACATCTATGCAACCAAACATAAGACAACTAATAATTTCATTCCAACATACCAGAACATCCAGTGCCACATGACACTAACAGAGGTGACATCCAGTGACAATCCTATAGTTAGCTGATAAACAACAAAAGAATTGCATATTCTCTAAACAGGAATTGCATTGCATAAACATTGCAAATTATATTATAGGAGACTGCAATTATGAAACCATGATTATAACTTCACTTGAACGTTTCCCGGACTAAACAATTCAACAACAATCACGCATTATTGATAACCAAGAATAAAATTCATAATACCATAGATTATTGCTCTAGCATACCATAGAGCACAATTAATGATCGTTTTATATGGAAAAGACAAAGGAAAAAATTTTGCTGTTCAATGGAGACAACAGTCCAAGCGAGATCACAACAAATCAAACAGATTTGCCAAACATTTTTCCATACACCGAGAAAACAAATATATATAAAAAACAATTAGATTCAAAACCATGAAACAAAGGTACACAAAGAAATTATGCAACTAATACTACCTCCTTAATTTTTGATGGACCATCACTTGCACTATTCTCGATCACAAAAACCAGGTCATTTACATACTTGATGCGAAGTTTCTTAATATCACTCTCACTATAGTTGTCCTTCATATTGACACCAACTTCATAGTGCTCCAGATTCATCATAGTGCAGATTCCACTATCAGTGATCATGCCGAAGTATAGCAAGACGGTAATAAGTACCGGGAAAAATACATTATCAATATAAATAAAAAAATGGTACAGACCGAACATACTCACGGAGACAGCTTTGGGACATTTGGTTCATAAAAGACTTTGTAACCATGGAAGCCGTGAGTCGATTTTTACAACTTCTTTCCAGATTGGCAACAAGTTCTCCGGCTAAAATTCAGGCAAACAAGATAATACAAATCCCAAATTAACATCCGCCAAAATAACACAAGTCTATGCAAAGCTAAGTCTACTCTAAAGCGACTTCCATTAAAACATACTTACAAAGTCATCTTGAACTTTTTTTTTTTTTTTTTTTGAAAGCTAAGTTCGCTCCATAACACATAAAGCATGGATCCAAGATAACACACCATGTCCAGGCCGAAATGAACAACAACAACATACCCGCCCACCAAAAAGAATAGGAAAATACATACGCCAAATTGACATCAAATCTCAATAAAAGGAATTATCGGTAACAACAATAGCCGACTATTATTAATCTACTTACACTTGCGCTTTGACTCAACGACCTAGCGCAATGAGCACCCTCTCAAACATTTCCGCGGCATTTTCATACAGCTCATGCTCCTTCGAATCATTAACGCCATGATTCCCAATTAGATAATCCTAATAACATAATAGTTAGTAATCTAATTTCCATACGATTGAAACATACACAATTGCAAATGCAACAAAAATAGTTTATAACTCACCCCAACTTTGGAGAAGAAGAAATGCTTTCTTGAATTCCTAGGATGATTCCTCATGAACATAAGTCTACACAGTATGTTCATAACAAAGTAGCCGACATTTCCATCAGGCTTCATAGAAACAAGTGCACTCAACTTGACAATAACAAGTCCAAAATTCACAACATCAAGACTGCATCACAAAAGACTACATCAGTACATCAGCCATCAAACAGTAGAAATAAAACATAAAAGGATAGCAGGTTATAGCAGTTTCATCCTTACTTCCAGTTTTCTTTCTGTAGTCCCATCTCCAAAGCAGATTCATACAAGTCCGACTCCTCTCTTGAGACTCTAATCTTCGGTTGAGGTACAACAAAAGGACTTATTTTGAACTTGCTTGGGTTCGCAAGCCGCCTTGGGCGATGAACAGCAACTTTAGAACTTGAAGGCTGCCACACAGCTTCACTCGATAATGAATTGCTGAAAAATAGACCTTGCAGACGAAGAGCTCCAACCATGAGCAGCAGAAGACGAACCCTCTTTCAATGGAGTAGAATATGCAGTAGCTCCCTGGAAACAATAAAACAAGAAACACATAAAATAGTTCACAAATATCCTGTCAATAGGTTACTGATCATCCTATTTCATTATACGCTCCAACTACCCCATAAACAAGATCTTGCAAACAGAAACTGCATAAAAACCAACCATCTCAGAGAAACAACTGAATATATACACCATTCAGCACCTCTAAAAAGGTACACAAGAGTATTAACATTATCTACAAACAACCCTACTAATACATATTATCAATTGTTCACAGCATCACAAACTAATTCCTAAAGGTCTTCCAATCAGTCAAAAGATCTTCAACAAATCCTCCACAATATTAAGATGACACAATCCACTTTAAAATATCAATGGGCACCGGTATGACTAACAACGGCTAGTGGAACAAGGTTGATCAACATTTTCACCGTCCTCCGGACACTCGAAAAAGGTAGAGTCTCCGAATAGATGTAGCCCTAAAAAAAATACCGAATTAGATAAACAAAAAAAAAAAGAAGAGCTCAAATTATATGAGTAGAAAAAATGATGTCGAGAGTAATAAGCTTACGGTTTGGAGGAGCAGGTATTCCTTGGTTCACATTGCTTTCGTCTCAACAGCTCATCAATTCTCACATTACCACCTTCGGAAATGGCATCTTACTCATCCTCCAATAAAATCCCAATCTCTAGATGAAGGCCGAGCCTTGAAGTTAAACCCGCACTCAAATTGAACCGCAAAAACACGTAAATAAGTTAAGAAACTTGCTATATAACATTACCATCCAAAACAGATGCACAATTTAGCCGACATAACATACATTGGCGGGGCCACCATCGCATGTGTTTTACCACCATTGTTTGCATCCGAACTAGAACCTTCCTTCACCTTCAAAGAACGAATAAAATCAATTAAAAACCAAGATACATTAAAATTGATCATGATGCAATCAATCAAAAATGTCAAGATTAAAATGAAGTTATGACACGTAACATTTACCACGTAATTCAATTCTCCACGCACATCCTTGGATACGTAACGCTCCGACAAAGAATTCATCCTATCAATAGGGAAACGGTGCCAAAGAATCGAACCAACAGACGCCCGTCGGGATCTTCAATAAAATTACCTAAATCATCTTCTTCATCAAACATTCGAATGACTGCATGCTAGGACTATTGAAGTAAGGGATACTCTTTTTTCCACTAGCATTAGCTACAGATTCTTTCCCTAATGAGGATAAACAAAATTACACAAGAGACATACCAAAATTGCACAACTTTATAATTGCAATTCACAGGAATAAAAATTGTAATCAAGAAAATATATTCTAACCTTCAACATCACGAGCAGCACCAGAGCAAGGAGCAGCAGAAGTAGTAGGAGCAGCAGCATGGGGGGGACCAAGAGCAACCAAGGGGAGGGGGGCTACACTAGTTTACGGACCTTCAAGAACAGTACCAGTCAAGCCAACAGGAGCACCAGATTGACTAGTTGCTTCACCTTCCTGAACAATGGAAAAACACATACAGAAACAAGTACAATCACTACTTCATCACTGCCCAGAACAAAAAAGAGAAAAACATTAGCACAAGATTAATTAAAAATTATCACACAAGATAACTCACTTTTCATTAACATTCAAAACATAATCATCGGGAGCAGCATCAAATTGAGGAGCAGGGGGCACAAGCAAAGAACACTAGTAGGACCGGAGCACTACTTGCTTGACCTTTTCCGAACAATGCACAATAGATGCAAACAAAAGCCCAATCAAGATGACATTAAATAAAAATTTACTTCATAAATCCATACAACTGCCTACAAGTATTAGACAAATCAAATACTCACTTTCTCTGTTACCCTTGGACATTTCCTTACAACTTTCCTAATTTCCTTTGGGTGTAACGATCTCAATTTTTCATGAAGGGAAAATACACGTAATCGGATAATAATGTGATAGTCCCACAAGATCACTCCATCACATTATTATTTTTACGTTGATATCACAAGTCATACATCGTAAAGTTACAAATTTACATGATTATACAACTCTTGGGGACTCACTTATTACAAGGTTAACCTAGCGAAAGCGTAACTCGTGACATCGGGGTAGACGTAGCACACATCGGAAAGTGAAGGCTCCTCCTTCACGGGTTTCATCGCGAGTCGGCATAGAAATCAAAAAAGTATTCTTCATCATCCGAACCAAACTCGAGCGTAGGAACGAGACCACCTAATCCTTTTTAATTACCGCAAGTCGTAATGCACACACCGCCAGAGATGTGCGTGCCGTGGTTAGCACATAATGAGCTTTGGTGGAAAATAGAAAATAAAGGGATCCGACGACCCTAATATTTGGCCGTGGTTTGCATCCTTAGCGCATGCGAAAGCGGCAAATAGTAATAATATCAATATTATTAGTTCCTCGGGTTTTAGTTCCATCTTATCCACACATGTTCTTCCCAATCCATCACCACACACCACACACATGTCACCCTCTCTCTCACGTAGGCGGTAGGACAACTCCTTCTCCTTTTGTCCATACCTAAGCGCTCTCACAGCCACAACAGTGCTCACAATCGTAAGAAAAACCGGGGAAAGAATAGAAGGACTCCTCTCCTACATTTGAAAGCAAGAACCGATGGGGTAAACCCAACTAGAAGGTGGGGCACACCCGAAGGCAGTCCGGGCTCAAAAACGGCGCACACCTTTAGGCAGTCCCGCCTAAAGTCGATCCATGTCCGGGCGGGACTATACGTATAGATTTATAACTGCAGAGAGTGTGTACACAAGACCACAAGGTCGCCATCATCGGCCGGAGCTACCGCCTAGGCTGATTCCGCCGCCTTCTAACTAGTATGATGCCATCCTACCACTTTCCCCCGAGAAGCCCGGAGTACCACCGCACGCCGAGATCGGGAAAGGCGACACGAGGGCCCATAAGTGGTCTTTCGCCGACTAGAACGGACGGGCATGTACATCCGTCTCCACCGACCCTAATACCTCACAAACCTAGCAGTAATGGCATCGTTCTAGCTAGTCGGACTACTGCCCCCGCCCATTTAGGGGCGAGTGGTGACTACCAAGTTCCCATGATTCCGTCCAAACGATCCATCGGTCCTTAGGTATGACAAGACAGGACATCTTGTGTCCGGGGCTTCGTCCCATGAAGACACTCCACCCCGAAAACTCCTCAGGAAAATCACCATGTACCCGCCACAGGTACTCTCACATAGGGATGCCCAGGTCGCACCCCCTCGGCAAGACTTGTCCTCACGACTCGTCGTAGATCCTGTCCAGTCGACTCAACCCTCATAACACACCCAAGACACATGCAACACTCTCCCTAGTTATCAAGTTATCCATATTATCCAGTTCTCAAGTTATCATCATGTTTCACCATTTTAATTTCTCATCCATCATATATCTAGGTTCTCAAGTAAATATGATGGAGTAATGTGCAAGCAAGCAGGCAGGAATATATATATAAGTGCGAGCGCGAAGTTGGGTATTCAGGTGAAGGGGTTTCAATCAAGGCATTCAAGGCTCAGGCAAGCATGCATCATATGTACTAGAAAAGGAGTAAAAGTAGAGCGCTAGCATATCTACTTGCAATGTCTAATAGGATTCTCTAAAGTAAAAGTGCAACCATGACACTGCGATGTCGAGGAAGTAGTGGTACAAGTCTTCGTTAGTTGGTGTAGTCGTACATCGGGGTCTCCTCCTCTTGGGTCAACTCCACTCCACGGTCATGTTGTCCTCCATGGTCTCTTCCTCCATCGGGTTCCGCTCCATCCAACGCTAACCTCGAAGCAAACTATAGCGCGTGACTACACCAAGCAAGAGAACAATCAATCAACTAAAAGGCAACAAGACGCAAAAAGAACTAACGATTAATCGACGGGACCCAAAATGGGGACGATGGAGCCCTCTCGGTGGATATCCGATACTTGGACTAAAGAAGTGAGAGTGGTTGTTTGCTAAGCATGAGCTCAAGTCATAGCCTAGCTCGTACTTCACAGGTCGATCGTGTCAACCTGCACAGCTTCTAGATAAATGGCGTAGATCTTAGCTCATCCCGAGCAACCACCACTACACACTAACTTTTGATCCGCACGTCATTAGATTGATGGGAATCGAAAGGAGCGGCTAAACACGAAGAACCAAGAAGACACGAGACTCACATTGCTTTGATCCGCCGCCATAGCAATGACGGAATCAAAGAATGGAATAAAAAGGCAATTAAACACCAAACAAGCAAAAGGCTCAATCAACGCCTTACTAGATCGGCGAGGATCGAGACAAAAGACGAGAAGAAACAGGACCCGTGCTCTCTTGACCAACTCGCCATAGAACGGGCGAAGGATGGGGAGAAGAGAGACACGACCCCACGATCCAAACCCACTCGTAGGGCACCACGACCGTGCATCTAACAAGCACAAGGCTATTCCCGAGGTTCGTGAGCCGCGGCGGTTGTCACCGCTAGATCCGATGGAACGCTAAAGTCGATACGGTACAAGCATACGAGAAGGTAAGGATAAACACCGTGAAAATGAAGGTAGAATCCCAATGGCCATGGAAGGGCCATGAGCTTCACCTAAGCGAAGTTGGCACCCGTCGCAACATGAAGGTTGGTTCCTATTTTGTATCCCACTTGAGTAGGTCATAGAAGGCTCCAATTGTGCGGATAAGAACCGCGATCGATATGGACATCGATGTCGAGTCCGCCATGACCACGCCCCGAGGGATGAGAATAGGAACCGCCGATCGTAGTTCGACGGAGACAACTAACAAATGAGAGAGAAGGGATAGGCTCGGCGTTACGACCATGGTGAGAGGAGCTCGTGATGGCAATGTTATGAACGTATCGATCTCTCACCGGCCGACGGCACGCATTATGTGCAAACACAACGCACAACAACGACAACACGACCACAATGAATGGAGTCGCACATTCCATAGCGAAAGAGAGATAGAGATAGATAGACAAGACCGGCGCGAAGGCACGGCACAGGTAATGATATATTGATAAACAAGATATAACATGACCATGCATCAAGATAGATCATAAGTGACAAGATAGATCATGGCAAGATAGATATATTGATAGATATAGATCAAGTTTAAGATAGTATGAACGACAAGTATAGATAACAAGATTGAATTAGAATAAAAAGAGAGGGCTTTGTCGACGTCGTCAGAGACGGCGCCAACGGGATTCAAAGGTCAACCTTGGTGGCAAAGGCAGCGACACGGTCTGGATGGCCGCGGCTTGCTGGTCATGGTTGCTGATGGCCGAGGCTTGTCGAGGAGGTCCAACAGGTGTTGCTCCAAGTGTTGGTCAAAGACGAGGTGAGCTACAAGGCCACAACCTCCCTGCAGTGTTGGATGAAATGGCACGAAGGCCGGGCATCAGAAGGGCATCGACGAGCTTAACGATATGGTAAAGGAAGGCGGAGGCTTGGTTGATTGGGCTCATCGGCGATCGTGAATCACTGTTGATTGGACACAACCGGGTAGTCATGCCGAAGTTATCAAGGCGTAGCCTTCCCGGTGGGTGCCGCCACTCTTGGACGTAGGTTCCATTGGTGATTAGGCGAGGAGCGTCATGCTATCGCCGGTGCTGGTCTTCAACATGGCGAAGTCACAATCCCCAGGTGGCAAGGCTCAGCATGGTCACCAAATTGACCCTAGCGGCACAAGCAGAAAGGGTCAGAGGCATCAATCGAACTAGAGATGGGTAGCTTGGTCTAGAAAGGGGCTCACCAAGGCCGTCATGGAGCTAGATGGCGGTGTAGTGATCGACCGCAGGCGAGAGGGCGATGTCGGCGCGGCAAGCTCGCGGATGCGGTGACTGGCAAAGCATGGCGTCGGTGGTCTGGCTTGGTGCTGGGCGGGTTGAAGACGCCGCGGTGCTTGGCGTGGCCTTGGCGAGGGTGATGATGGCGATTGGTGCTCTGGCAGCCGGGCGACGCCTGGCGCGGCGCCGAGGTGCCTGGGCGCCCACGCCGCTTCGCAGCGAGCGGCAGGTGGCGGGTGTCCACGGGCGCCCATGGGCACGACGTGCACGGCCACCGCGAGGACGGTGAGGTGGTGGCGCGACGAGGAGCCCACGGTGGTGGTGGCCGAGGTTAGAACGGGCGGCGCGGTTGGCTTGTCATAGCCGCCGTCGCGCACACGACGAGGAGGAAGGAGACAGGTGGGTGGCGGCACCGGCTCGAGAAGCAGGGAGTGGCGGTGGCGGTACCTTTTATAGCGATCGGGCTAGGGCTCTAGGGGGAAATAGACGGTGGGGATCCTGGGAGGCACGCTTGGGGGGCACATGGCGGCCATCCCACGGGCGGGCACGACACCGAAAGGCGAGCACGCCATCCCGCGCCGCGGCGGGCAGCCGCCGGCCGAAGAGCGCCCGTGTCTAGGGTTCCGTGGGCGAGCGGCGGGTCCCTGCATGTGCCGCGGGCCTGCAGGCGGGGGAGAGGGGAGCTGGGCCAAGGCCCGCCTATCCAGGCCGCTAACCCGGGCCGCGAGAGGGGAAGTAGGGACGGCCGGGGGCAAGTGAGGTGGTGCAAAGGCGAGGTGGGGCGTGGTGGCCGGGTCGGGCCAATTGTGGCATCGGCCCCCGGTGAGTGGGAGGCCGAAGCAGGCCTACCGGGCCACCGCTTGGGGGAGAGAAGGGGCCTACTGGGCTGGTTTTAGGAGGAGAGAAAAGAAAAGGCCTTCCTCATTTCATGATTTTGGGAGTTGAGTAAAGATTCAAAGGAATTTGAAAAGGGTTCCAATTAGATATGCCGATTTGAATCATGATAAGAGAGATTCAAATGGGATTCGATATGAATTCACAAAGATAAATTGAGGGAATAAGAAAAGGAAAAAGAACTTCCTTTTTGGATTTTGCCTAGTTGAATCAAGGAATTTAAGAAGGATACAAAAAGAGGTTGAGATAAATCCAACAAGGTTCGGCCGAGAATTTCCGATTATCGACAACATGATTTGGAAGGAAAACCCAATAACTCAAAAAGGGTCGCGGCTGTTGTGGCTTGACATAGCCACTGCTAGCTAGTTGTGGCTGCTCATAGTCGGCCGAGCATGGCTTTGGCGTGCTATGGCTAGCCGATCAAGGCTACAAGTGGCCGGGCAAGGCTACGGTTGGCTAGAGAAGGTCATGGCCAGCTATGAATGGTCGAAAGCAGGGCTAAAGGCGGCTAGGAGGTAGCTATGATGGTTTGTCGTCGAGAATGTTGGCAAGGCTCAACTTCTTGTCGACGGAAACTAAGAGAGGTTAAAGCCTCTCGCAGATTATAGGAGAAAGTGGAAGATAAGAAAGGGGGTATTCCAATTAAGATCCGGGAATATGAGAGATATATTTCGGATAAGATCGGGAGGAACTCAGAGAGAGAGAGATGTTTGAGAGGAGCTCGGAAGAAGATTTGAGGATCAGCAAGGAGATTGATACTGAAGTAAAAAGGAGTTGGGAAATATTTGAGTTGGGTATGAGATAGCTCCAAAAATTATTAGGGAAATTTTTGGGGAGAAAGGGGGATAGAAATGCTATGGAGTCGTGCACTCCCACACAAAACCCTAACTCAACTATAAAGCTCCCACAATCTCCTACAAACAATTCTATATGCATGCAACAATTTATTTATAAATTGTTCTTAGTTTGAGCTAGCAACTACATGCTTCACACATTACAGGAAAAAATTTAAAAGTTCATATTTTGGCTTCTCCAAAATTCGGATTGTTACATGGGGATTCCTCAACAACTAGAGGACTATCAGACGAAGCACCAGGTGAAAACCGACTCAGAGGTGAACGACCAATTTTAGCCACTGCAGAGCGAGTCCTCTTAACAATACTATTTGGAGTTAAAGATTCAACAGGCCTCCTTTTCCTCTTGCTATCCTTCGCACTACTATCAGACTCAATGCAATGAACAGTTTCAACAGATGGAGATGATGCATCTCCTCTCCTCTTGCCCATCTTTTTGCCTAATTCCAGAAATCACAAACTAGCAACATTTACAAAAGGTCAAATCATTACTGAAAAAATAACTAAAAACAATGGTTTAACATAGAGTAGCATTACCTGATGGCTCTTGTGGACTAAGAATTTCAACTGATGGGGATAATACAGCTTCTTTGCTCTTCCGATTCCTTGCACCTGATCCTGAAAAAACAAAATTAAAGGAATCAACACAGCTCAAAAAGAAATGAACAAAGACAACAATTCATTTACCATCAACAGATAAGTTGATGTCACTAACAATTTCAGTTGCCACAGAACCAACAAACTCATTGCCAGCAGCATCATAAATTCCATCTGAATCTATAATCTCCATAGCAGAAAATTCGGCTTCACGGGACCCAGTAGGACAAGCGTGTTCACCACCTATATTACTTGGACCTACACCAACTCCAGAAACCAACACAGCTTCTTTGCCAGCTCTATTACTTTCAGCACCAATCACTCCAACACCCAAGACTTCTTCAACAACTACACCATGACCTGGAGAAGGCACTGCATTACCAGCTTCAGTGGGGGCAACACCAGCATCAGCATCATCATGTCGTATAGAAGGAACTCTATCACTAGAACTCTGAGGCCCAACATGTGCATCAACAGCAAAACCAGCAGAAGATCCATAGTGGACACGGTTCATGTACGTGAAAACTTTGGCAACAAGAGTGCCAGGAGACCTGTAACCATGTCTATTGTGGTGCTTTTCAAAAAGATTACAAATGTTTGCTCTATCCTGTAATACCAATATGGTACAACAACATCAATCAACACAAATTAAAAAACAAAAATGATACAAGAAAAATAGACAAGCCACGTACATCAACATGGATGAAACCACAACATTTATCCAATGTTTTTTGAAAGCATCAGAAGCATCTTCTGGTAGAAGGTAATCATCATAGCATGTCTCCTCAAGGGATTTCAACTAAATCAAAAGGTGTTCAAGTTAGTCACTGATCTCAAACAGCAATTCATCTAATTAGTTCAACCAATGAAGCAGATAGAACCAAAAAAAAAGAAAGCAATACAATATATCAAACTCACTGGGTGCTTTCCAGAGATATGACCACCAACACGATCAAAAGAAGCATATGTCCCAATCATATTACCCTTCCAGATGCGGATCCTTGGCAAAATATCAGGGTGCAGGACACCACCATGAGATAATCCAAAGTTTACAAAATCCAGATAATAGCCCTAAAAAATATTAAACACAAGACAATAAACAGGAGTTCATAAAAATCCATAAAAAAAGAACAAAATGCAGCAAACAAGTTACCAAAACTGAAAAAACTTACAGCCAGAAAGTAAATGCATCCTCTAATAGTCCCTCGATGCTTTTTCCTATAGTTTGAGATTGAGCTAAACAGCCAGTCCAAAGATTAATTTGGACCAATCCCAATGTTTAACACTAGAAACATCAATCAGTGCTCCAAGATACTGTGGGCTGGGATAAGTGTTAGAATTTGCACAAAGAAAGGTCGACAAAGCGACAACCATGAAATACCGGAAGAAGTTATCATCAGATAGAGAATCAGACAGCAACTTTGAACCAAAGTCCTTGATACAAGGGAGACTAGGTTGACCAATCTTTTTCAAAAAATTCTGCCTTTGTGCTGTCACTATAACTAGCCTTGATGTCTTGACCACCAATTGGAACACCCAAGAACAGATTCACTCGACAGATAAGAAAACGGATCAATTTATCTCCCTTCACAATATCATAACAATTGAGATCAATTTGATCAGCAATCTACTGCATAAAACCTCTTGGGGATATCAACCATCATACTCCAACAACATGCCAAAGCCCCTATCTTGAATAATCTTCTTCTTACGCTCATCAAGCTTTTGCTACTATGTCCTTTGCAAAGTACTTGCAATTAAACCTGCTACCTGCTGCCCCTGATGTACTAGCACCTGTAGTGGATTTACCTTTGCCCATCACTGTTCCAGTTCTCCTTGCACGCTGCCTTGACATGCCTAGATTCTCAACAAACTTGGACATCTGTCATTTTAAAACAGTGTCAAAAGATTAGAAGGCTGTTGGACTCATAATATATAGACAATGAAGAATTCACAATATATCAAGAAAACATCTAAGCAAACAAACACAAAATGAGACAGATTTACCCTAGCTATTGCCCTTTGCAGATGATTCAAAGTATTAACAACTTCAATGGGATCGACAAAGCAGCAGAAGTAGGAGGATTTCGGGTCCTACATGAAGGAAAACAATACATAGCAAATTACTAATAAGCAAAAAAGAATGCACAAAGGAAATAACCACAACCAAATGAGCTTAATATCTCACACATGTTTTCATCACCGAGTCCATTTCATAATCATCATTGCTCTCAAAGATTACTGGACCCAGCTTCAGAATGTGAAGCCTCAGAATCCTTGTCTACACAACTCACAAAATTACAAAACACAAAGACAAATCAAAACTCACAAGTAATATTTGTTGTCAACATAACAAGAAACTCCATTACCAAGATAACAAACTGATTACAATCATTCAAAAACTCGCTTTACGCGGCAACAATTAAAACAACTCATATTTCATATATCAAGATTCTACACCTTATCACTTTATGCCTTTGCCATGCTATAGCGGCATACGGGGCAGTGTACGACTCACGGATAAACCACTCAATAATGCATTCTGCATGGAACATATGAAAACAAGGCAAATGCCGAAGTCTCCTAAAAATTTCACTTAACGACATGCCACAAGTCCAAAAAGGCTCAACTAGAGTCATTTGACATATAGCACAAACTTCTTTAAGGTTCTCGATTCCTAGATTTGGATCAAAATCAACTCTCGGACTCCTAGGCACTTCTTCATCACCGAAAAAAAGGTCGACACTTAGGGGAGGTTCAGATTACGAGCGAACACGCTTCCTCCCTCTCTTCTCGAGACACTCCTTCCATTTTCGCCCAATAAATCACGATTTCATCATCGACCACTAAATTAAAAACTAATAAACAATAGCACTACCAAACTTTAAACCTCACAAGATAACTAAAATGACTTTAAACCCATATAAAAATCACTACAACTGCCTAAACAATATGAATTCATAGTCTTCTAACATCAAATCATATCATACAAATGACAAACTAAATTAACAGATTGATCAAACTTCTTCAAAACAATGATCACACAAAAGAAAAAAACAATTAATAATGATAAGCTGATGTACTTACCACTAGGAAAGATCTTTTTTCTCTCTTCTCCACTAAAAGAATAGGGTAGATAATCACTACAATCACCCTCTCGGGTACCTACAAATGCATAAATAATGATAATAAATGAGAGGATAGAGATCTTGATACATACCGCTAGGCCAGGGGACACTAAATGTAAACAAAGAACAAACAACATAATGCAAAGATTACATATTGCACATAATAAACACCATAATTGCAGTAATTCAGGTATGCAATTTACTCATTACAAATATGCAAACATGAAATGGAAAATTCAATGTTTAACTTCCATAACACTTTAACCAATTGCATATATTACATCATCACAATACAACTCAAAACCACCTACTCACTATCTAAAACAACTTCAGCTCTGGGGGATAAACCCAACGACAACCGGACAACTCAAACTCGACTAAGCCACCTAAAGATACAATCCTTGTGGTATATATGACCACAAGGCATCGCCCAACCATCTCCTCAACACATTCAATGGCTATTTCAGGGTCTTCCTTAAAAGGCTCGTAAGCTTATCCAGCATATCGGACATCGGACAAGCTTCCTCCAGGTTGCAACTAATGTAGGCAACACTAGAATTGCCTTCAACTCTTTGCCACCAGCATCCTTCTCCTTCCTAACTGCTCCAACTTGTGGAGCACGATCAGAATGTAATCTGAACCGCTCAATGCCGCTATTGCCGTATGGGCCCCTCCTCCGACGCCGTATAACGATGGTTCCATCTATCCTCCGCTTAATTATTTGATCTGAAAATTATTTTAAAAAATACTATGAAAGACCTACACATATCTAGGGCAAATGAAAGAAAAAAAATTATCCACAATTTCTAACCATAATATACATATGCAGATCAACGCTTAAACAATGAAAATCAGGAGACTTTATTTATGGATTTAGCTTTGGCAATCTTTTCACAGATAGAATCTTTTCACACTACAAACACATGTCTAAATGGTTGCAGCCTTTGTCTACACAGAGACACACACTCAAATTTTTAGCTAGAGATGCTCTATTCATAACTCAATTGCAATGTAAAAAGACAAATCACTTTAACCAAGACAGAATATAAATGACACATACCACAAGCATAACTATACAATTCAGCAATAATACAACAGTTAACAAAGCACAAAATAAAAGCAATGGCAACATATTCCATCAAACTATCTTCAAAACTTACCTAAACAACTGCAGATTCAAGCTATCCTTTGCCTTGTCTTGGAGCTTCAACTCAGGGTCAACTACTGAAAGAAAAAGAAAATGTTTCTTCAAAAAAGAGAACTTATGTTGGACTGCTCAAGCAACCTCATATTCACAATTATTCTAAACCAGTTCACGAGTAAACAAGTTAAACCCTCATGAACAAAATGGACACAAACCCATAAACAATCACAGAGCAATGGCTATAGCAGAGGACACCTTATCCCCTCTATACAGACAATCAACAGAAAACCCTCAAGAACAAAATGGACACAAAACCCCAAAGCTAAACCAACCAGTGCATTCATGTTACAAAACCCCTTGAATACAAGCCCATCAAGAATCAGTCTTGGACCATGGAGCATCAACCAGATATGAAAACACTGCCCCGGCCCCATGAACAAGATCTACAAAAAAAAAAAAAAAACCCCAAACCCTAAAACAACGACGCCTTTGTCTCCTACGGTAAACAAACAAGAACATCAAAATGGCACCACGCACCATCGCCAAAAATCCACACATACATCAACGTGCAAGGAACCAAACCCTAAATCCACACAAACCTTTTTTTTTAGATAATGGATGTTAAATTCGGCTTCATCTATCAACGAGATAGAATCGGACCAATTATTACAAAGTCTTGCCAAACGGCAAAAACAAGGTCTCAAGAACTAAACACACGATTGCAGATCCGCAATAACAGGAAACCGAAACGAAATAATGTTCAAGCTAAACATGACCAATGTATCTTGAAGACAACCATCCATTGGAACTAAAGTGCAACGCTGATGTCTCTAGGTGCGGTCCCACTTGGGTGGTGAGCCCGCCGATCATCATGTCGCCGCAGACTTGCCCATCGTCAGAGCCGTCATGTTCCCTAAAAAGTACCTGCAAGAAAGATTTTGGTCTACATTTACAAAAACCACTTCGTTTCTAGTTAACCAAATTGTCCAACATAGAGCAGCAGCTGCTGTTAATAACAATGAATTATATTTTTTGTTTGCAATTTTTGACCACCTTATGAAAAGGTCACTCATATCTAAAGCCTAAGGGGATGGTAAACCAAAAAGTATATGTACAGCGCGCCATAAGAATTAGTATCAATTCTAACCCATGGACCAGAAATGGAGGAAGAGAAGCACAAATCGATAACACTAAATCATCGCCGACTATCGCCTACGCTCGACGCTCGACATCCTCACAAACCCTAGGCAACAAAAGAAACCCTAGACCACCGATTTAAGAACAACAAACCCAAAACCTAACCGAGAACAACTAGAACAGAGGAGCCACAATACGATTCGGGTTAGAAAAACACACCAGTAAGCGTGGCCGAGAGGGAGAGCCGCGCCTGAGACAGAAATGGTGGCCGCCGCCGAAAGAATCGCCATCATCGCCTTCGTCGCCGAGAAGATGAGAGAGAGGGGAAATGAACGGGAGACGAGTGGGGGAGACGAAATGAACGGGGAGAGGACCGAGAGAGCGGGGAACTGACCGGGGCGCGGCTCCCAATTCAAAACAGTGACACGGGACCCACAAGGCGCACAATCGATTCGCAGATTCCAAATCGGGTACAACTTTGACCCGATAACGATTCACACTACACAAACGGGTTTGACGGGGGACGACAGATCAAGATCAGCATCGAACGGACGGCAGCGTGCCGCCTGGGTCACACGCCAGAAACCCAGGCGACAGAGCTATAGGAAAAGTGATATAAAAATACTCATTAGATGAATCATAGAATACACTTTTATAATAAATCTATACGTAGATATGAATGTTGATAACATTTTCTAGAAATCTAATTAAACTTTACAAAATAACTAAGTTTAAACCTAGAATGATATTTGTATTGGGAGAGTATCCTGCCAGAGATTTGAGACGCACACGGACACTGATCAACCTCGCAGTCTCGCACACCCGTGTTACATGACGGAATCACTGTCATCGCCGTGCGCGTACCGTTCAGGGTTCCGGAGGACTAGAGGCTCGAGTTGTGGTCAATAGACGCTCCACGCTCCACGGCGACGACGCAAAAGATGAACACATTCGAGGAACGGTCAGCTTTTTTTTAAAAAAAATAGTGATAGGATGTCGGCTTTATGGTCCTCCGGCTGTCATACGAGCATGCAGGTGACTTCTTGCAACGCAACAAAGAAGTTTTTTTATTGTCGATTGCGGCTGATGAATCGATACAAAAATTAGAGTAAAAAAAAGTCCTCGCTGTCTCGTCCATGATTTGACTTCCTGTAACAGAAACAGCTAAGTCGATTCATGCTAATGTTAACTCGTCAAGTGACGACGAGTCGCTTTTTATTCTCAGTGGAGGTGACCTTGCAGGCTTGCAGCTGTGGCCGCTAATGCCTCGTTTCTCAAGGTCGGCCGTGTCTGGTAGCCCTCCGTGGGCCACTCCACGCACGGCTTCTTGAGTCCATCAACCATACGGGAAGACGAGCAACAGCTTTTGCTTGACTCCGCCCACAAATCGTGTTGAAGGCGTGAGACAAAGCAAAAAAAAAAAAAAAAAAAAAAAAAAAACTCCACCACTTGCCCTGTCCTCAAATCCATGGGTCCAGAGTTAAATTGCCCCCAACTTCGACGGAGGAAGAGGCTCGCGAGATCTCTATCTCTATATAGGAATCCTGATTCCAAAAGACGGGCAGCGGATAGGGCCACGTCGCCCGTTAGCCCGATAACCGTTGGATCGGACCATCACATGATCTCGCCCCGTCGGTGTGGATCGATTTGGGTAGTCAACCCGCTTGGCCATCTACCCGAGCCGTCACGAAGCTTCACGGGCCGACACTCGTCCCCTCCACTTCTTCGCCCGCTGTCGCCTCTGCTCTCCACTCCACCTCCCCATGCCGCCATCGGAGTGGGCCGGAGTCACGATCATCGGAGAGCTGGTGTGGCGCACCGTCATGATTGCGAGAGCGGGCGCGGGCGGGCCGCCCCTTCGCAGCCGGGTGAGGCGGGGATCTGGCGGCGGGCCCTCGGCGCGATGGCTCCCGGGCCAGCCCCTCACGCACCGCAGCGGCGTTGCTCAATCCACCACCGAGGGAGCTCGATCCGCCACGCGGCGCCCCGCTATCACTTGATTCGCCACCGATCTTCACCGGAGTCGGGCGCGCCGCACCTCCGCCTCGCACCACCGCACCTTCACCGGATCCGCCACCGCACTTCCATCAAGCCCATCGCCGCGAGATCCGGCCACCATGGTCGCGGATCGGGCCACCAAAGAAGTGTTGGGGAGGGCAACCCCTAGCGGCCCGCAGCTCCGAGCAGCCTCTCAACAAGGAGGCCAAGAACTAATTCTTGTCAAGCAAAAGTATAAAGTCTTGCGTGTCCGGCGAGCGAAGGTCCCGCCGCGCGAGCATGAACGGCGAAGCTTCACCCCTCCGTCACCGGCGGTCCCCAAGTCGATAGTCGGCTAAGGGAATGACGGCCCCGTAAGGTGACGAAGCGGCAACGAAGGGCTCTCCTAGCGATGGGACCCCCCCGCGCAAATGAGGCCTGGGAGAGGGCCCCCCGCGGTTCTACCCCTCCGCCGAGGCCCGAAGCGGCGGGCCGACGAAGGAAGCCCCTACGGCTCCCCAAATAAGGAGAAGTCGCAAGCATATTCCCAAATAATAGCCTTGTACGAATAGTTACTAGCCTGCCCCAGGCCCATCCAGTAAGCGTGTGTTCCCCACCTACCATGTACCAAATTGTAAATCAGCCCCTCGACCCCCGGTATTCCTATAAATACCCGGTGCGGGCTCAAGAAAGGGGGGGGAGATTGTTGGCCAGCTTAAGTGCCATCTACTCATTTTCCTCACGCCGGCGTCTTGCCCCGCGCATCGTCTTATCCTCCTCCGGAGGCTCGGGTGACCTCCGATCCTCCCGACCCTCGGCAACTCCGGCGAAGGTCGGGCCGAATAGGAAGTCTCCCTCGCTCCTCATCCCGTGTTCTTGACTCATCCTGTGGTGAGGCTTCTCCCCTTCCTTCCCCTCCGGGAGCGAAGGCAAAGGGGGAGGAGTGATCCCGGGCGCTGGCGCCCGTCCGTGGGGAGCGATACAAAAAGCCCAAAGCCATGCCGCCTACTCGCCCGATCGGACACCTGCGTCGCAGCCGAGCAACCCCCTCCACCGTAGAGGACCCTCCGGATCAAACCCGCCGGGAGGGCGGCAAACGGTCACCACACGGCCGAGCAGCCTCGCGCCCGGGGGCATGCGGGAGAGCGAGGGGGGGTTGTCGCGGACCCCCGCCGTCCCGATTTCGAGGTCAAGAGGGAACCCCCAACGCCCAAGAAGGCGACGCTCCGGCAGGGTCGAGGGGCGGTGGTCCAGCACCGGTGGCGCAAAGGTCCCCGCCCCGAGTGAACCCGCCAACCCGCCGAGGGGCTCATCGAAAGTTCAATCGTAGGATGACGAAGAAGAAACCGAGCAAGGGAACAAAGCTCGAAGCTCTTCAAGCTCAGATCGCAGAGAAGCGAAGGTTACTGCAAGCCCTGGATCGAAGGCAGCGCCTGCGGACGCTCAGGGAGCAAGCGGAAGCCGCCGTGGCCGAGCTTGCATGGATCAACCAACGCCTTGTGGCAAGACAGAAGTCGGTGGCGGAGGGCAGCCGCAGAACCCAACAATCACCCCAGAGCCCCACACCCGTGGCAAGCCCCACCTCCATCAACCCCGCCACCACCGCAACCGAACCAGTCACCATCGCAAAACCACCCCCCGCCGCCCTTCGCGTCAACCAGCTATACCCCAACATCTCCTCAGGCGACGCCATCGAACGCCCACCCCGCCCACCGCTAGCAATAAGCCCCCACTACGACCCCAAATCCCCGCTGTCCTACGCTCTCCAGATCGCGGAGTGGCCTCCATCCTACAGCCCCCAACATCTACCAAGATATGCGGGGATCACCGACCCCAGACAGTTTATCATGAGCTACGAGGCAGCAGTAGAGGCAGCCGGGGGGGATCACACCACCATGGCAAAATCGTTTGTAATCATAGCAAGGGGAGTAGCCCAATCTTGGTATTGCACCCTACCTCCGAATACCATCCGGGCCCCGGTCGACCTTCGAGCCGCTCTCCGGGCAAACTTCAAAGGCGTAGACTCCGAGCTTATCAACAAAGACGGAGCTCCCGAACGCCGTGCGTAGAAGCCGGCCCGAACCATTGCAAGAATGGTGGCGGAGGTTCCTCCAAACCAAAGCGGAAACGAAGGGGTCTCCGATCGAAGGCCATAATGGCAGCGGTTGCATGCATCCGCCCCGGGGCCTTGCCATTCAAAGATCGAGCGAGGCAGCCTAAGACGCCGGGCAGAACTGCACGAGATAATGGACAAACACGCAGAGCAGATAAACGCCCACAAGGCGAAGGTGGAATCCTTTCGACCTCCCGCAGAGTCAATACCAAACACCCGCCCCCGCGGAGACAATTTACCCTGCACCACGCCGCGAGAGTGGGCGCCATAAACAATAACCCTCCGATAGAGCAAAAACCCAACCAGCCATCTACGTGACCAAACAACCCGCCAAGAACCCCCAGTGCCAAACCCGCATATAACAGCACCAGGCCCCCGCAAAGACAGCCGTATTGCCACTACTGCGGAGAGGGCAAAGGCCACTATACCAAGCAATGCCCATACTTCGCCAAGGGGAAAGAAGCGATGGACAGGGAGCTAGCTTCGCAGAACTCCCAGAGGCAGATCAACCACACAAGAAAACCAGCGAACGCCCGCTCCGCTCACTATACTTTCACCCCCTTCGATTATGGGGCCCCAGCTCACCCAGGCTTCCACTACCCCGCTTTTCACTCAACAAATTTCAACCAACACCAGCCTCGATACTACCACCAAGACTACACAGCCTCGCACCCCCCAGAGCCCCCGCTACCTAGCTACCCCTAATCAATGCCGCCGCCGCCACCACTACCAGCCCCCCCCAACTCCAAGAACTACCCATCAAGCAAGAAGTACAGACAATAGTCACAGAAGCCGAACCCATCGCTCGAGTCATCCTCGCAATCACCGGGGCTCCAACGAAGACCATGGCAACAAACGGCAACAAGAAAGAGCACTACCGGCGGGTCCACCATGTAGGCGCTGAGGGGCCACACCGCAATAGCCGGTGGTCGCGACATCCCGATCACCTTCGGCGCGCCGGTGATATGAAGCTCAAGGACTACCCCCACACCGATGCGATGGTCATCGACACCAACATCGGAGGGTGGACAAGAACTGTGATACTAGTCGACACAGCAGCCCGCCGACATCCCGTTTCGCCTCAACCTTTGACAAGATGGGCCTCGACAGAGCTTGTCGCAGCCTCCCGAAACCCGCCTTCGGCTTCGAGGGCAGCAGGTGGCAACCATGGGAAAGGTCACCTTGCCGGTCTCCTTCGGAAAGGATCCTATTCACAGAACAGAGAACATAACCTTCGATGTAGTGGACATATACTACAACTACAACGCCATTTTCGGTCGCGGAGTCACCATGCGCTCGATGCGGTGCTCCACCCGAGCTACCCGCATGAAAATGCCCTCCGCCGGCGGCATCATCGCCGTCTTCGAGACCGTAACGCTGCAAGAAACGCGGGAGGGGGCTGTAGCCCCTGTGGCAGCAAGAATGTTCACAACCTTGAACAACCGCCGAGGGGCAAGAAAATCGACTGATAGAGACGCGGAGCCCCCTCGCGAGCCCTTCCGGCCGAAGAGACAAAGAAGGTCAGACTCTTCAGCTTCGACCCCGACAGAGAGGTAACCATCTCCGCGCACCTCGACCCGACCTCCGAAGCAGAATTACTCCAGTGCCTCCGCGAGAACTCCGATGTGTTCGCATGGTCCGCGGAGGATCTACAGGGCGCCAGCAGAAACCTCATCGAGCACCACCTCAACATCAGGCCCGATGCCACCCCCAGTAAAAACAGAGGCTCCGCAAAATGTCGGACGAAAGGAAAGCAGCACAAAGACAGCAGAGGTAAACCGCCTACTGGCGCGGAGGTCATCCGCCTGGGCCAAATACCCCACTTGGTTATCCAACGCCGCCATGGTGAAAAGGCTAGCCTCGGCAAGGACGCACGCCGAGCCCACGTGATGGAGGATGTGCGCCGATTTCACCAGCCTCAACAAAGCTTGCCCGAAGGATCTACCCCCTCCCACGAATCAGCCTCCCTTTGTCGATGCAAAGAAATGGGGTGTGAGAGATTGTCCCTCCCGGCTGCTTCTCCCGGCTATCATCAAACTGGATGAATCGTGCATGACGAAGAGAAGACCAGCCTTCATAACACCCTTCGAACCCATCAAGTTTTCAGAGAATGGCCGAGGGCCTCCGCAACGCCGGGCTCCTCCTTCGCCGCATGATGATGACGAGGTGTTCGGGGGACGATAGCGCAATCTCCGCGTATGTTGACGACTGGTAGTCCAAAGCAAGCCGAGAGAAGACCACATAACGGACCCACAGAGAACAGCCGTCCAAGCTCGCGAGGCCGATTAAAACTCAACCCAGCCAAGTGCGTGTTCGGGTAAGCAAAGGAAAGTTGCTCGGCCGCCCGGTGTCCGTCAAGGGAATCGAAGCCAGCCCTCCAAGATCGCAGCAATCACCGCGATGGAGCCCCCGAAGAACGTAAAGTCAGCCCAAAGGCTCGCGGGACGCCTCGCGGCCCTAAGCAGGTTCATCTCCGTGATTGGCTGAACGGGCACTACCGTTTTTTTCAAGTACTAAAGAGCACGGAGTTGTTTGACCTGGGACCTCCGCAACAAGAAGCCTTCAAGATCTCAAGCGCTACCTCGAGAATCTTACCACTCGCCACCCCCGACCCGGCGAAGGGGCTCCTTCTATATGTCGCCGCATCACCGCACGCCGCCGGGCCACAGTGCTTGTCAAGGAAACAAGCGAAGGGCACCAATCAAAGCGTGCACCTATCTATTATGTCTCCGAAACTCTCGAAGGGCCCAAGCTGAATTACACCGAAGCTTGAGAAGGTAGCATACGCAGTGGTCATGGCAGAGAAAACTCAAGCACTACTTCCAAGCACACGAGATCACCGTACCTTCGAGCTTCCCCCTTGACAACATATTCGTAAATCCGAGTCCGTGGGCGGGATAGATAAGTGGGCAACCGAGATCGGAGACCATGCCATAAGATTCGTTGCCGTAACAGCCATCAAGTCTCAGGCCCTCGCAGATTTTCTCGCGGATTGGACCCCGACACCTTCAACCAAGCAGCTAACCTGGACCCGATATGGACAAAGACACACGGACGGAGCCGGGGGCCCGCGGAGCCGGGCATCGCAGCCATCATCACCTCACCCTCGGGGGTTAAGCCGAGATACGCGGCCGACTTGAGTTCCAAAGGCACAAACAACACGGCGGTATCACGGCCGTGCTCCTCGCTCTCAACAAGCTCCGCGCGATGTCGGCGCTGAAGGGCCATCATCAAAACCGACTCGGAGGTGGTCTCGGCAAGCAGAGAAAGACATCGAGCCGTGCACCCCGAACCGCAGTAAATATTTGGCAAGGCTACGCAAGACGGAGGCTTTCTTTCTCGGGTCACAACCAAAACCATATCAGACGAGACAACGGAGAGGCCGATGAGCTTGCGATGGGCAAAGAAGGCGAGCGGAGCCCCTCCCAGAGGACGTGTTTTACGAAATACTATACAACCCCCGCCATCCAAGAAAACGACCCACCTCCGAATCGGTCCGCCGCGCCATCCACAAATAAGACCGGAGGGCCCCGATCATAGCATTCATAAAGGGTCTCTTCGAGCCACAACCACGTAAGAGCGTAAGAGGGTCGAATGTAAGGTCCGAGGATATCGCCTCGGTGGACAACAGCCGCACAAAGCCTCCGTTACCGCACCTTGGCTTAAATGTATATCCACAGCGAAGGACGCGCCATCCTAGCGGAGATCCACGAAGGCATCTCGCGGCTCGCACAACGCCCCAGAGCCCTAGTGGGAAAGGTGTTCAGCAAGGGTTCTACCGCCAACGGCAGATCGAACGACGCAATGTAATTAGTAAAGCGCCGCGAAGGGTGCCACCGACAAAGACACCACTCCAACAAGCCAGGGCTCCGACAACCCTCATCTCGCCCCACCCTGCCCCCTCCGGCGATGGGCGATCGACCTCATCGGACCTATGCCACCGGGCCCGGGAACCTCCGCTACGCAGTGGTAGCGGTCGAGTATTTCACCAAATGGATCAAGCCCCCCCCCGCAAGCATAACCTCGCACTCGGTACAAAAGTTCTTCGCAAGATTGTTTGTCGCCGGGACCCCGCGAAGCATCACAATTGACAATGGCACCCAATTCGACGGCCCGAAGGTTTCAAGCGCTTCGCCACCAAATAGGGACCCAAATACACTTCGCCTCCGTAAGGCACCCCCTCCTAACGGGCTTGTCGAAAGAGCCAACGGCATAATCTTGCAGGGCATCGGCAAAAAGATCCACGAGAAGCCGCGGGGGAAAATGGGCAGAGGAGCTCACTCCGTGGTGTGGTCACACAACACCTCCAAAGCCGCGCAACCAAGTTCACGCCATTCAAGCTCCTATTCGAGAAGAGGCCGCCCTCCCGTAAGAACCGGGCACGCTGGCCGCCAAGGGTCACCGCGAAGCCCCCCACAACTAGAAGCGCCGCAAAAGACCTCCTCGAAGAAACAAGAAACATGGCCGCCCTCAACCTCCGCGCCTACCAGAGGAAACCACAAGATGGAGGAACAAGAAAATCCACCTCCGCACGATCTCCCGTCGGAGACTTCGCCCCGATCAGGAAGCGTATCGCGAAGATGGCGGGCAAATTCGCCGCCAAATGGACGGGCCCTTACCTCGTCACCAAGTCCACAAGGCCCGGCCCTTCCACCGCAAGACCTCGAAGGCCACGACATCCCCCACACATGGAACGCCGACGACCAGCTAGTACTACCCCTAGCGGTGCAATGTACTAAGCACTCGCGAGTTGTAGGGGCTCCGACCTTTTTACCTTTCTTTTTTTCTCTTCTAGTCAAAATCGAGAACAATCGGGCTGCACTCTTTTTCCTTGCGAAGGGGCGCAAGGTTTTTTAATGAGGCAGCACCAAGATCTAACACATGCAAAAGGTTAG
The DNA here is from genome assembly GCA_015847255.1 of Hyparrhenia diplandra. Taxonomy (NCBI): domain Eukaryota; kingdom Viridiplantae; phylum Streptophyta; class Magnoliopsida; order Poales; family Poaceae; genus Hyparrhenia; species Hyparrhenia diplandra. Next base: position 195,436 of record JADLZK010013049.1, read on the forward strand.
TTCCCCAAATATCAAACAATTTCAAATCAAGCTCAAGCATCGAAAGGGGCCGTCCGGCGTCGCCGACCCCTCATCGCCGCTGGAAAGGTAATCGGGATTGACCACGCCGAGGGGGGGCGGCGCAAGACCGCACCCCGGCTTAGTCAAACCAACTAAGAGTACCCCTTCAACAAAAAGCCGAGCACCCTGGCACCTCCGCCAGGGGGCTCGCAATGAAGCCGCCCCGCGCCTCCGAGTACGAGACCCGCGGAGGCGCACAAAAGACGGGCACCCCGCACCTCCGCCCGGGGGCTCGCAATCCGCCCGCGCTCTCCTCACGAGACCCGCGGAGGCGCACAAAAAGCCGGGCACCCCGGCACCTCCGCCGGGGGGCTCGCAATGAGGCCGCCCCGCGCCTCCCGAGCACGAGACCCGGGAGGCGCACAAAGCCGGCACCCCGGCACCTCCGCCGGGCCCGCAATGAAGCCGCCCCCCGCTCCGGAGCACGAGACCCGCGGAGGCGCACAAAAAGCCGCACCCCGGGCACCTCCTCCGGGGGCCTCGCAACAGCCGCCGCCCCCGCGCTCCGAGTACGAGACCCGCGGAGGCGCACAAAAAGCCGGCACCTCGGCACCTCCGCCGTGGCTCGCAATGAGCCGCCGCCCCCGCGCCTCCGAGTACGACCCCGCGGAGGCGCACAAAAAGACGGACACCCCGGCACCTCCGCCTGGGGGGCCGCAATGGCCGCCCCGCGCTCTCCGAGCACGAGACCCGCTGAGGCGCACAAAAAGACGGCACCCCGGGCACCTAGGCTCGCAATGAAGCCGCGCCCCGCGCTCCAAATGTAAGATACAAGGAGGCGCGCGGAGGTCGTACCCTTGCACCCTCGCCAAGGATCTCATTAAAGACCTCCGCCGCACAAACATTAACTCCACCACCCACCAAGAACCGGACCTCCGCCGACGAGCCTCAACGCCAATACCTAACAAGGACAACACCTACCCGACATACAAGCCATAACTACGCCAAGCATTCATGACAACCAACCAACACCGTGAACCCCCCCCAGAGCACTATAAAACCAGCCCCCAACCCGCACAAAGCCCTGTGGTAGCAAGAGAGCAAAGAACCGGGCCGCACACACCACCATGCTACTTCCCTTAGCCAAGCCCCGATCCTACAGAGCTTAATGCCGGGATACCTCCGAAACCCACAACTCCCAACCTAGCGAGGGTACCACAATGGAAAATGTAAACAGAGCCCGACCCCCCAAGGCACACCGCTGGTGCAATGAAGAGCAACAGCGCTACAAGTGCCCCCGAGGCAAATAAACACCCAAATCGCCGGAGCCCAACAAAGGCCAAATGCGAGACAAACTAGAGCATTTCGCCCTTCGCAACCACCTAAGCTACCGTCCAGAGCACCTCGCTGGCTCTGCCTAACGCGGTGCGGAGACTCGCGGAGGAGATACCACAATGGAGAATGTAACATCCTCCCGTGGACAACTCCACCAAAGGAGTCAAAGTTCGGGGGGGAATGTGGCGCCGCGCTGAACATGAACGCGAAAAGGTGGCGCAACCGCGACAACCCGCAAAGGTCGCCGCCAAGCGAGGACGGGGCGCGCAGGCGTAGCAACCCACCCCCGCAAGGCACCTCCGCAGAGCTCGAGTTCGCGCGACGGGTCGCCCACCTCCAAGCTTCGGGACGATGAGTCGCGGGGCACGCAGGACACAAGGGAGCACCACCGCATCAACGCGAAGCTTCGCCAGAGAACCCCCTGTAGGCCGCAAAGGGGCCCTCCGCGCCTCGAACCAGCATTGTAAGCCAAACTCGCAACAAAAATCAAATTGTACCGCTTTTACACGCGGCTACCTTTCGAAAAAACGCGAGTCTCGCAGACTCAAAACAGGACGCCGTTGTTTCACGCGGCTACCTTCGCAAAAACGCGCGAGTCTCGCACTAAGAAAGATAGGGGACGCCGCTTCACGGGCTACCGCAAAACGCCGCGAGTCTCGCAGAGACTAAGAAAGATAGGGGACGCCACGCTTTCACGCGGCTGGCTACAGCCATAAAAAACGCCGAAGTCTCGCACTAAGAAAGATAGGGGACGCCGCTTCTTTCACGCGGCTACCGCAAAAACGCGAAGTCTCGCACTAAGAGGTTTGGGGACGCCGCTGTTCCACGCGCTGACCTTCGCAAAACGAAGTCTCGCACTAAGAGAAAGTGGATAGGACGCCGCTACCTTCACGCGGCTGCCTAAGCAAAAACGCCGAGTCTCGCGACTAAGAAAATAGGGGGCCTTGTTGTTTCACGCGGCTACCTTCAAAAAAAACGCGAGTCTCGCAGACTAACAAAAAGTAGGGGACGCCGCTGTTTCACACGATTGCCTTCGCGAGCACAACGCAACAAAAACAAAAAGAAATATCGCAAGGCCATACATACAAGCAATCAAAGCGACTCCAAGAATTATATCATTTGCACAAAGTAGCAAGTTACAAAGGCCCTCGTGGCACAAAAAGCCTCCGGGCCTCCGCACACCTCCTCCGCCACGGAAGTTACAACACCGTGAAGAACCGCCCTAACAAGCACCTTTCGCGACACGCTCCACGAAGGCCTCTACATCAACTACTTCTACCAAAGGCTCATCACCTACGTGTTTACCTCCGATATAGCCGGCTCCCATAACACAAGCGGAAGGTCACCACTCAATACTCGATGACGGTAGACCCTCCGCAGGTCGCCCCATTCAAAGCCAACATCCTCCCCGCTTCGGCACAACAACCCGACCTCCGCGATCCACCCAACAAGCCGCCCCGTTGCGCTATGGCAACGGCCTCATCGCCCCCAATATCGCCCTCCGCCATAGCCGCCGCCGGGCGCCGAAAAAGCACCCGCCTCCACTTGACGATTCGGCCAAGTCATGAGACCGCCGTAAAGCCTCCGAAACCCGGGTTGGCCAGGTCATATTTCCGAATCCTCCCCACCAAAAACCGCCTCAAGGGCAGCCCAGTGGAATCGCCGCATAGCATGCACCCGTGTCTCCCCGAGACGAACATGTCTTGGCGGTTCATCATCGGGCCGAACCACATTGAGCACCCTCCGCGCAGCCCCCGGGGTACCGCTGCCAAGACAAATCAACAATCACGAATCAGCCTTCGAATCCACCGACACAAGCCGCGAAGACAAACACTACCCAAAAACACAAACGAGCAAAGGACAGGAAATAGCGAAGCCATCCACTCTTCATTAAAGATGAAAAATACCCGAAGCCAAAGAGTCCAGACCGCCCGAAGGCCACAAACTTAGGTACCACAAAAATACTACTACGGCCTAAGGCGCCCTAAACCACCTCTCTTCCCGAAGGCCACGCCAAAGACGGGGCGGCAGAGACGGGCGGATCTCTAGGGCGCCGCGGCCCCCGGCTGACATCGGAGGTAGAGGCGACTGGCCGGCGGCTGGGAGACGGCAGCCGGGCCTGAGGTCGCGGGCGCAGGGCCGGGGAGGCACCAAACCTTCAACCGCGGCGAGGCGCCTGAGGCCGCCCAGCGCGACCCCCGACACCTCTCAACCCGTCCGGGTCCGCAACCTCCTCCGTAAGACGGTGGACGGGCACCTCCGCTGAAACCGCCAGGGCCGCCGCAAGAGCCTACCAAAGATCAACAAAGACAAGTTAGGGCGCCAGGCGTAAGATAGAACGGAACAAAACAAACAAAGCCGGCAGGTTATAACCAACCTCCTCGGGCGAGGTCCGCCTTTGCAAGGTCCAAGGCGAGCCCCCCGCCTCCCTCGCACTAAAAGCGCTTGATGAAGGCCGGCCGCGGCGCCACATCACGCCCTCCGAGATAGCCCCCTAACATCATCCGGGCTAGGAAAGGGAGCGGTGCGACCTTCGCCAGTGGGCTCCGGCGCCCACAATCCGCATCGCGGAGCGCCCGAAGGCGATGGCGCGGCGTGCCGGGCTCAAATCCGTCGCTTAGTCACCACCTTCGGCGCCTCTCCCAGCCCCCGGCGCATCCAAGCGCCAACAAGAGCTGGGGTCTGGGTCCCGGCAGACAGCCGAAGGCGGCCCCGACCGCCCAGAATGCGCCGAGCGCCGCCTTAAAAGCCCCTCCGCCCGCGGCACCAAGAAAGCTCTAGGTCATTCGGGCCTTCTTGGCCGTGGCCGCACCTCCGTCGACCGCTTCCGCGGGCTTCCCTCCGCCGCCCGTCGCCCAGCTCTCTCCCCGGCGGAGAACCAAAGCCCCCTCCTTCAGGGTTCGCCACCTCCCTCCGAAGGCGCTCCGCCCCGTCCACCGCCGCCTTGCGGGCCCCGCCGCCCCTCCTGAGCCTCGAGGGCGGCCTCCTCCGGGCATCTTCGCTATCAACGGAGTCCCGCCCCTCCCGGATGGCCGCCCCCGCGCCCGGCACCATCGCCTCCGGGCGGTCTTGACCTTTGATGTCCTCATGGATAGCGGAGAGGGGGCGATTCGCCACTGCATCTCCGCCTCCCGGCAGCGCACCCGATCAAAGACGCCGACCGATCATCCTCCGCCGACGCCGGAGCCGGCAAAGGGCGTGTTGCGGAGGTCGACACCCGTATGGAGCTCCACGCCCACATCGCCGATGCCGATCGCCTCCGCCACGCATGGCGAGAGGAGGGCCCCCCGCTCCCCCCATAGGGCTTTTCCCCGCTCCCGAGGGGGCCTCCCGAGGATCCTCCGAGGCCCTCGCCCTCCGCCCACACATGGCATCGCCCGACAGGCGCGGGCACCCGCGCACTCATACGGCGGGTCACCGCAGTAACCGCTAGCCGTGGCGCAAAGATCGCCACCCCGTCCCCGCCGCCTCCTCCTCCTCCTCTCGGAGGGACCGCCACCGTGGGGTCTCCCCTCCTCCCCTCCTCGTGGTCGAGCCGGCCGTCTGAGGTCTCCCTTCGCCGGCCACCTCCATCGCCTCCCCGGCCTCCCGCAACGGCCTCCGCATCCTCCGCCTCGCCATCTCATCATCCGAAATGAGGAAGTAGCCGAGGTCCGCACCGGGACGCCCGCAGCTCCGCACGAACCCGCCCCTCCGATCCGCTGGGCGGACGGCTGACTAAGGTCCACGCCGTCGGGGCTCACGAATCCGCCGCGAGGCCGGCTGCGAACCCCCGCCGCTTCTTTCCCCTGGCCCATGGCAGACATCCCGCTGCCGGCCCCACGGCCAATCCCTCGTACTCCACCCCCCAGAGATCGAAGATCCGGTTTACCCGTGGCGCCGATCGGCGAGACATGCCCTGATCCGGGCGGATTCCGAAGACTCCAACTTCCCGAGCGTAAAGTCGGAGCACCCGACGGCCTCCGCCATCACCAGCCGCCCCCGAACTGGCCCCGTCCGCCCGCCGCGCCCTCGTGCAGACGCCAATCCGCCCCGAGGTCAATCTTCAACGCTCAGCCCCTTCGGAGCGCATCCGCCGAAGTCAAGAACCTCCACTGGCACCCCGACCACAAAGACCGGATCCGCGCTGGCGGCAAACTCCTTCCACCAGTCCCGCAAGACACACACGGCGGACATGGTGCGAAGGGCGCCCAGCCCCCGCCGCCGCAGCCGTCTTTCACCGGCTTCACCTTCGCAAGTGCAAGGGGCTTCGGGGCGCCAGAGAGCCTCCGCGCCGTCCAACCGGTAATAAAACCCGCAGCCCACCAGTCCCGACTCCACTTGTTCCCCTTCGGGCCGGAGCGGAGCCTCCACTCCGCCGCGAGGGATGAAGCCGTACACGCCATACCGAGCCGAAACACCTCCCTCCGTCGCCTTGACGCTCGCCGGCCGGAAGTGCACAACGCGGCCCGATTAGCCGCCCGCCGCCGCCCGCACCGACAGCGGCACGCCTGCATATACGCCATCACCGCTGGAAGCAGGACGACGCCGGGCCGATGGAAGCGGAGGTTAAACCTCCGCGATCACCCCCAAAGACCAGCTCACACACGGGGAATCGGAGCCCCGCGTGAAAAAACTCCTCAAAGACGATGACTTCGCCAGCCGGGAGCGGCACCGCCTCCCCTCCCGAGCACGGAACCGCCTCTTGTGAAAAAAAATTCAACTCCTTCGAACTCCTTCAAGGATCGGTTGGTGCACCGCCCGAGGGAACTCGGCACTCAACGACGGTCTTGGGCTTCATCGCCTCCTTTGATGCGAGCCATCGAAGCCTAACACAAAAATGAGGCACCGCTCCCTTCGAAGGCAAGAGCACACCGCGGAGGAGGGCGCCACGAGAGCAACCGACAAAGCCTACAAGCAAGCAAGCAGCCGAGGCAAGAACGCAAAAAGTGAAGCGTTTAAAGTGAGAGCGTGAAAGCGAAAGGAGAGCACAAACCCTAATCCCACCAACCGCACATATATATAGGGCGGCAATGGGGAGGGGGAGGGCGCATGGGCGCGGCCGCGAACCCCCGGCAAACCGTGGACCCGATCCCAACATTGCGCCATGCCCTCCGATCCCCAACGCTGTAGGAAAAACGGACGGCATCCGCACACCTCAAACAAACACAAACCAACCCCGATCCACGCCATCACCAAATCGCCCAACCACGCCCAACCAAGCGCACCCAAACCCCGAATATCCACAATGAGCGCACAAGGCCGAGGCCCACCTCCGCGAGGCCCACGAGCAGCCGAGGACGCCGGGCAAGGGCCCATGGGGGGCGACCAACAGGCCACCCCGCACGGACCCTCTCGAAAAGACGATTTTCGCCAAGCTCGCCCCCTGAGGGAACTGCACCTTCGAGGGGCTGCCGTTGGGGAGGGCAACCCTAGCTAGCCCCGGCAGCCTCCGCAGCCTCTCAACAAGGAGGCCAAGAACTACCCTTGTCAAGCAAAAGTATAAAGTCTTGCAGGTCCGGCGAGCGAAGGTCCCATCGCGCGAGCATGAACGGGGAAAGCTTCACCCCTCCGTCACCGCGGTCCCCGAAGTCGATAGTCGAAGCTAAGGGAATGACGGCCCCGTAAGGTGACGGGCGACGAAGGGCTCTCCTAGCGATGGGACCCCCAAATGGGGCCGGAGGCTCGGGAGAGGGCCCCGCGGTTCTACCCCCTCCGCCGAGGCCCGGCCGGGCGGTCGACGAAGGAAGCCCTACGGCTCCCAAATAAGGAGAAGTCGCAAGCATATTCCAAGTAATAGCCTTGTACGAATAGTTACTAGCCCGCAGGGGCCCATCTCGTAAGCGTGTGTTCCCCCCCACCTACCATGTACCAAATTTAAATCAGCCCCTCCGACCCCGGTATTCCTATAAATACCCGGCACGGGCTCAAGAAAGGGGGAGATTGTTGGCCAGCTTAAGTGCCATCTACTCATTTTCCTCACGTCGGCGTCTTGCCCTCACAAGATCGCCTTATCCTCCTTCGGGAGGCCGGGTGACCTCCGATCCTCCCGACCCCCGGCAACTCCAGCGAAGGCTAAGGTCGGGCCGACCGGAAGTCTCCCTCGCCTCCTCATCCCGTGTTCTGACTCATCATCGTGGGAGGGCCTCGGCTCTTCCCGCTCCGGGAGCGAAGGCAAAGGGGGCGTGAGTGATCCCCACAAGCAAAGACATTCGGCACCATGGTCGTGGATCCGCCACCATGGTCGCCGGAGGAGGCCCGGAGAGGAGTTGGGGGAGGAGCGCACATCGCCACCGGGAGAGGATGTGGAGAAGGGGCTCACCGCCGGAGGGGAGGATCTCGCCGCCGCTTGGGAAGGGAGGGGTGGGTCGGGAGAGGAGCCTGTGGTAGGGGTTCACCGCCGGGAGGGGAGGAACTCGCCACCATGGGAGAAACGGAGGGGAGAGGGACGCCGCCATAGGGAGTCGAGAGGAGGGAGAGTGTCATAGGGAGGGAGGGGCTCTAGGCGCCGCCATGAGAGAGGACCGAGGGAGTCAGGAGGGAGGGGGAGCGCCAGAGTGAGGGGAGAGGCATGTAACAGTAACCTCCTAATTACCGGGCCCACTCGCACTGCCTTTATCCCAAAGACCTCGACATACCGTGCGTATGCACCCAATAACTTAAAGCCTCGTGCTTGGGTGTCATCGGAAGCCCCGATTACACCACTCATACCAGATCAACAAAGGAGTAGCTACAACATTACAACATTTGTTACAAAAAATATAGATCGAAGTGCGGAAGAATAATAACATAAATTTTAAAAGGTGAATAAGTTACATTTGAGTAAACTCAACTTAATTAATTTTGCGGAAGCCGAGTAGATTAGAAGACAACCAGATCATGTCGTGCGGCCCACCGACATAACCCCTCGTTAACAAAGACGAGTCAAGACTCGCAACAAGGGTTAACAAACCCTGAGTACGGGAGTACTCAACAAGACTTACCCGACTAAAGAAAAGAGTAGAAGACTCAGGAATGCTGGTCTTAGGAGTCAAGGTAAGGCTTTAGCAAGAATCAAGGACTCTTTTGCAGAAAAGCTTACTATGAGTGAATCCTTACTTTCAATATTTTTAATTCAGATTAGTAGCTCATATACTCTAGGTTATCCTATTCTAGAGCAAACATATTTTCTTATTCCAACTCTCTTTCCTCAAAAACATATTCCATCATTTACTACGATGAAGGTCAGGGAATCGGGTCTCCTTCTCCGAGAAGCAACGGCGATTCACGAACCGATTATACCCAAATTGGGGATCCCTAACCACACGACATATGTAGCACCTAAGCTTGCATATATCAACCCTCACTCGCTTTGTCCAAAACGGGACTGGGTCCATCGCCACCGAGAGCACAAGACTCCACCTCCCTACCCCGCCCCTAATGACGGTTTGACCAAGAGGGTGGGTACATGCTACTCCCGCCATCTCTCCACTCAAAGGCGCGCGGTTGTCCGTTCCTCGATTTGGCACACCCCCAGATCGCTTACGGGGCATGTGGCCGATTAGTTTCGCCCTCGACCGGGGTGATCGCAAAGCGGCGTGCCATTGACCCAAACGGCCTCAGGCGCAACTTGCGTTCAAAAAGTCCCGATTTCACTCAGGCCAAACAACGGACGGTCCTTAAACGATCAACACGGGACAAGCACAGCTAGGTATCCCGCCGGCTTTCAACCTACGTCCCGTCCGATCTCAAATTCATCACTACAACTCTTTCTTTTCCGAAAACGGTACCATCTCCTCAAACAAAACATTTTGATGAAAAAGCTTAACTAATTAAGCAGGGCTAAGCATCACTAAGCATTTTCGAAATAAACAAAGTTATCAAGGATGGTATTGAAATAAACAAGGATGGTAATGCAAAGAATTAGGTTATCACTCAACTCCTAATTACTTAATGCAACAAAGCATAGAGAAAAGTGATATAAAACTTTTAAAACATCAAGGAAGGGTTTAATGTAACCGGGCTTGCCTCAGACATACAGAAAAGTCGATTCAAGTTGGACCACCCACGCCACACTTGACACTAACACCTCGGGTGGATGCACCTTCTCCAAAGCTTGGTCATCGTAAACCACATCACTCTCGTTTACACTACACGTAATAATGATGCATGTTTAACATGATGGAATTGTAAATATGATGCTTGATGAATGCATGAAATGATAAACACTTGAGTACAACTTTCCTTCACGATAAAGTTGCAACCCAACAAAATCAACTTGTTGAACTACTCTACAAGATATCATCACCATTGCCTAAGGAGTTCTCAAGGACCATTTGAAGTAGTGTGATCCCCGACTCACAAAGCAATCCCAAAGTACACATCAAACCTAGGTCATTTATACTAACTACTCTCTTTTTTCTAATTAAACAAATAAAGCATAAAATAGAAAATAATTTAAACATTTCAAAATGACTCCAAACTTTTATACAAGTAGATCACATCATAAAAACAGCACCAAATAAATTTTCATGATTTTTGAATAAATAGAATAATTATTAAAAAAATCAAGGAAGATGCATTTTTCAATTAAAATTTGTAATTTTAAATCATGCAAGAACTACTCAAAATCAAGGTTTCAAATTTTTCATAAGTAGATATACTCATAAGAAGGTTCTACAAAAATTTTCAAAATTTTAGAAGCACTATTTGAATTTATATGAAAATAACAAAAACAGATACTATTCAAACAAATACAAATTGATAAAACATTTATGAAAAAGGAAAACGCTTTTCGGGCTCAAAAGTGGCCCGCAGATCGTGCTCGGCCCGGCACCGTGCAAAACAGCCAGCCCACGTGAAAAAAGAATATGCCGGCCCAAATCAGCCTGTTAAAGCCTGGCCTGGCAACTTTACAAAACGACCCCTGACCTTTTATAAAATTACAAACAAGTACAATACACTATTTAACACTATTCAAGCAAGTCACAAACTTCTCACTTAACCCCCTCAGATTTCCCCTAATTTACAAACACGAGTCCACGACGGACTCCGAGCGTAGCGCATCGGGCGCACATCCGGCTGCTCCGACGGCCACGGGCGGGAACGACGAATCCGATTTCCAAGACACACCGTGACCGGGGAGCTCACCGTGGTTCCGTGCTCGCGCCGGGTTTGACCGAGGCAAAGTCTGAGATATGCTCGCCGCGGACGACACCGCGGGTGGCGACGTTTCTCCGGCGGTAACGATGGCGCTCCGGCCGCTAGCTTTTTAACTCGAAACCAATGGACCGACCATGATCACCGTGTCAAGGCGAACTCAACAAGACAAGATGCGCGCAAGAGACTCATCAGGCGACGGCCGACGGCGCGGATCACGCGTCGGCCACGGGCCAGGGAGAAAGAAGACGGCGGCGCTCGCGCAAGACAAGCGGGTGCGAGGGGCCGCTGGTCGGCCCGTCGGCGATCGCAAGGAAGCTGCGATCGGTTGGTATGATCAAGGGCAACGATTGAGCCGTTGGCGCCGCCGTGAAGCGAGCGACCGCGGCGGCCGGCGAAGCGAAAGCGAAAGAGGAAAAAGAGGATGGCGAGCGATCTGGGCGGCTCAAAAAAGAAGAGGATGGCTTCGAGGGCTTCCCAGACCTTCACAAGGTTGATTTGTGGCCAGACACGCAGCGGACGCGCGAAGATGCGAGAACGCCACGGCGACGCGGGCGGCAGCGGCGCGGCATGGGCAACCATGCCGCCATCGTAGCACCCAAAACCCTAACTTTTCGGTTTTATGCAAAATTCACCCAAAATTTGAACTGAACTCGAAAAAACTCCAAAAAGCAACTTGGCTTAAAAATTTCAAGATCTACAATTTTCACAATTGGAAGATTTTCAAATTCTGCCTCTAAATATGACTTTTGAAATGGGGTCAAAAAGGAGAATTTTGAATTCAAAATTACTTTTAAAATTACTCAAAAACTTGAAAAAACTTTGTACATATCTTTTGTTCATCAAAAACAAGATCTTCAAACTAGCTTTTGAAAGTTTTGTCAAATTTTGCATAGATTTTGAAATAAACAAAAAGGGGTAAAGAAAGGTTAGGGTTTAGGGTTTCCGACAAAAAGGGGCAACTCCCGGATTTTGATTCTTTTCTCGTCTCGTCGGCCGACAACGTAATCAAGCATAAAAGAAGCTTATTTTTGTCCAAACCATGGCTTAACTGATAAGTAACACCTGGGGTGTTACAAGGCATAGGATCGGGAGTTAGAGGCTAAGAAACCCTAAGTTCTTGTTTATATACAAGCCCGGTAGAGGATAGACATGGGCTTTGCTTGGGTCAGGAGCTGGGCCACTATTTTTGGAGGCAGGCCTTATAGTGTGCCTGCCTCCAAAAATGGATTTACGGAAGCGGTTGCTTTAAGATAACCGCGTCCAGAAATAGGCTATTTTTGAAGGCGGTCATTTCAAGATGCCCGCCTCCGTAGATTGATTTTCAGAGGCGGGCAAACGTGACCACCTCGGTAAATAAAAATGCCCGCCTCCGTTAACAGCCTAGCTCTTTTCGAGGCGGTTGGATTTTGTGCCCGCCTCCGTTAATATTTAGAAACCATCTGCTAAAATCATTTCTGTAGTAGTGTCTTTTTTTTTGGAAACGTGGGAGAGCTGCATTTCATTGTATCAAGGTAGAAGTGATCAATGACTGAATTACAATGGGTTTGCCTTTTTGGGCTCCCACATGCGACGCTTTAAGCGCTTCCAGTAAGAGGATTATTCACTAAAAAAGACTTGACAGCTTCGAAGGTCTGGCTTCAATCCACTGTCTAGTTTCTTGCCTTATATTCTGTAAAGTAGATGTTTTACCGTCATGCACTCATTCCTAAAGAGCCCTGTGTTCCATTCTTTCCAAATCTGCCATGAGACTAGTGCCATGAGGGTGTCCAACCCCTTCTTCGCTGGCCCGCTCCTGTTTCGACGGAACTCCTTCTAGCAGTGTAGCAATGTCAACCCCTCACCTAGGTGAACGAACTGCTTCCCTAGCTAGTGTCGCGAATATTGTTGTCCAAACATGGGTCGTGTAGGTGCAGTTAACAAATAAGGGATCACTAGATTCGCTCACCTCATGGCACAACTGGCATGTATTGTGCGACTCCAATCCATTACAGTCATCGTCAATTCACCACCAATGCAACTGACACTGAAGCCACTATCAGATCTATTGAGAGGAAAGCATGGGAAAGGCGAGGAGGGGGCACAAAGCTGGCACTGCACGGCATGTGCAACGCAGCACTGCCGCATCACCACACTTGGAGAGAAAGACGGAGATCAGGCAGGGAGATGAAAGGGATAGGGGGCCCTGTCCCGAGCGTGCAAAGGGAGAGGAGAGAGCGAGCGAGCTTGGATTTGTCAGGAAGAGGAGCGAAATTTTAAGATATGCGTAAGGCGTACTTCCTCGATCCCAAATTGTAAGTCGTTTGACTTTTTTTAACACCAAGTTTGACCACTCATCTTATTCAAAAATTTATGCAAAATATCACATTTTTGCCGAGACTTGCTTTATTAATAAACTTTCTTCTCAAAAAATAACTTAAATTTGACTATGTTTGCACAACTTTTTGAATAAGACGAGTGGTCAAACCTGAGGTAAAAAAAAGTCAAATAAGTTACAATTTGGGATGGAAGAGTAATTTTTCCAAGCGAAGTTACGATTCAACAGGGCTACATTTCTACCGTCTAATTTGATCCAATGGCTAAGGATAATGCACGGTGTGTGGACCGTGGAATATGTTTAATCTAAAGTTGTCTCAACTTTTTATATAGTATATTGATTCAAACTAGGTTTAAATGAAATTTGAAATTAGTTCATTTTCTAGTGCTATCATTGGTTCAAAAATATTTTACAAACAAACAAAGGCATAAATCTAATTTGATAATTTTTTAAAATGCTTTTTAAACTAAGAAGTTAAGGCAAATTGATTCGTTCCGATAAATTATTTATTATTAATGATTTACCAAATTCAAAGGGCATTTCAAATGCATGTGCCGATGTTTTAAATGCCTGGGTCCTTCTCATATAGGTAGCCCATGCTTGTCTGCATGGATGACAAGCATTTCTTTTTAAAATATAATTAAACAATTATAACACAAATATTGTCATGATGACAAATATGACAGCAAAGTATGTAGTGACGATTTTGGATTGATCTTCTTGACAAGAAAATAATTTAGTTATAAACGTGTGTCACCTACTACAAAAATGTCATAAATAAAGTTGATATGTGAGAAATACGTACTTTGTTATTCCAAAATCATAGAAGGCTACATCTCTTGTAGACTTATGACGAAGTTTCCAGAGATATAAGAGTACTAGGCTAGTACTCCCCGAAGTTAACCGTCCCGGTGGAGAATGGGGGCCTAAGAGAAGATTAAGAAGCATTTCCGTTGTGTTGACGTGAGTTCATAGGGTATTTGATTTTAGGAATCCAACCATTCTAAATGAGATGGTCTATCAATACTCCAATCTTCAAATTTATTACAATGATCATTCCTCGTACACTAATTATTAGCTTCTAAGAAATAATATGCTGATGGATCAACTCATTCCATTCCACGAATTAAACAAAACAATAAGTATGAAAAAATGATGAACTAACTCATTTCTCCAAACTAGACACCCTATTAATATACATATGTTTAACATTATATAATAAAGATTATTTCTGATATTTTTTATTTTTATCATTATATGTGTCGTGTGGAGTTTTTGGGCACATATATAATAAGCACTTGGTTTTGTTTTGAAAACTGGGGCGACACGACACAAAGTGAACTAAGTTATCATGTCAATACCACGACATACTTCCTTTATCCAAAAAAAAATGGCATTTATTATTTCTTGTGGAGTCAATGAATCTGAAATTTTGTCAAATATATATAAAAATACTAATTAGATGAATCATAGAATACTTTTTTTATAATAAATCTATACGTAGATATGAATGTTGATAACATTTTCTAGAAATCTAATTAACTTTTTACTAAATAACTAAGTTTAAACCTAGAATGATATTTGTATTGGGAGAGTATCCTGCCAGAGATTTGAGACGCACACGGACACTGATCAACCTCGCAGTCTCGCAAACCCGTGTTACATGACGGAATCACTGTCATCGCCGTGCGCGTACCGTTCGGGGTTCTGGAGGACTAGAGGCTCGAGTTGTGGTCAATAGACGCTCCACGCTCCACGGCGACGACGCAAAAGATGAACACATTCGAGGAACGGTCTGCCTTTTTTTTCTAAAAAAATAGTGATAGGATGTCGGCTTTATGGTCCTCCGGCTGTCATAGGAGCATGCAGGTGACTTCTTGCAACGCAACAAAGAAGTTTTTTATTGTCGATTGCGGCTGATGAATCGATACAAAAATTAGAGTAAAAAAAAGTCCTCTCTGTCTCGTCCATGATTTGACTTCCTGTAACAGAAACAGCTAAGTCGATTCATGCTAATGTTAACTCGTCAAGTGACGACGAGTCGCTTTTTATTCTCAGGGGAGGTGACCTTGCAGGCTTGCAGCTGTGGCCGCTAATGCCTCGTTTCTCAAGGTCGGCCGTGTCTGGCAGCCCTCCGTGGGCCACTCCACGCACGGCTTCTTGAGTCCATCAACCAAACGGGAAGACGAGCAACAGCTTTGCTTGACTCCGCCCACAAATCGTGTTGAAGGCGTGAGACAAAGCAAAAAAAAAAAAAAAAAAAAAAGTCCTCCACTTGCTCTGTCCTCAAATCCATGGGTCCAGAGTTAAATTGCCCCCAACTTCGACGGAGGAAGAGGCTCACGCGATCTCTATCTCTATATAGGAATCCCGGTTCCAAAAGACGGGCAGTGGATCGGGCCCCGTCGCCCGTTAGCCCGATAACCGTTGGATCGGACCATCACATGATCTTATCCGTCCGATGTGGATCGATTTGGGTCGTCAACCCGCTTGGACATCTACCCGAGCCATCCCGAAGCTTCACGGGCCGACGCTCGTCCCCTCCACTTCTTCGCCTGCTTTGTCGCCTCCGCTCTCCACTCCACCCTCCCCTTGCCACGCCATCGGAGTGGGCTGGAGTCACAGTCACTGGAGAGCAGGTGTGGCGCACCGTCATGATGGCGAGCTGGCCCCCTTCACAGGCTGGTGAGGCGGGGATCTGGCGGCGGGCCCTCGGCGTGATGGCTCTCGGGCCTGCCCCTCACGCGCCGCAGCGGCGGTTGCTCAATCCACCACCGAGGGAGCTCGATCCGCCGCGTGCGCGTCCGCTATCACTTGATCTGGCCACCGAATCTTCACCGGAGTCGGAGTTGGAGTCGGGGCCGCCTCACCTCCGTCTCGCACCACTGCACCTTCACCGGATCTGGCCACCGCACTTCCATCAGACCCACTGTTGCAGATCCGGCCACCATGGTCGCGGATCGGGCCACTGGGCCGCACATTCGGCGACCATGGTCGTGGATCCGGCCACCATGGTCGCCGGAGGAGGCTCCGGAGAGTAGTTGGGGAGGAGCGCACATCGGCTACCGGGAGAAGATGCGGAGAAGGGGCTCGCCGGGAGGGGAGGATCTCGCCGCCAAGAGGGAAGGGAGGGGTGGGCTGGGAGAGGAGCTGGGTAGGGGTTCACCGCCGGGAGGGGAGGAACTCGCCACCATGGGGAAACGGGAGGGGGAGAGGGACGCCCGTCATAGGGAGTCGGGAGTGAGGGAGAGTGTCATAGGGAGGGAGGGGCTCTAGGGGCCGCCATGAGAGAGGACCGGGAGGGAGTCAGGAGGGAGGGGGAGCGCGTAGTGAGGCAGAGGCATAGGATCGGGAGTGAGAGGCGAAGAAACCCTAAGTTCTTGTTTATATACAAGCCCGGTAGAGGATAGACATGGGCTTTGCTTGGGTCAGGAGCTGGGCCACTATTTTTGGAGGCGGGCCTTATAGTGTGCCTGCCTCCAAAAATGGATTTACGGAAGCGGTTGCTTTAAGATAACCGCGTCCAGAAATAGGCTATTTTTGAAGGCGGTCATTTCAAGATGCCCGCCTCCGTAGATTGATTTTCAGAGGCGGCAAACGTGACCACCTCGGTAAATAAAAATGCCCGCCTCTATTAACAGCCTAGCTTTTTTCGAGGCGGTTGGATTTTGTGCCCGCCTCCGTTAATATTTAGAAACCATCTGCTAAAATCATTTCTGTAGTAGTGTCTTTTTTTTTTTTTTTTTTGGAAACGTGGGAGAGCTGCATTTCATTGTATCAAGGTAGAAGTGATCAATGACTGAATTACAATGGGTTTGCCTTTTTGGGCTCCCACATGCGACGCTTTAAGCGCTTCCAGTAAGAGGATTATTCACTAAAAAAGACTTGACAGCTTCGAAGGTCTGGCTTCAATCCACTGTCTAGTTTCTTGCCTTATATTCTGTAAAGTAGATGTTTTACCGTCATGCACTCATTCCTAAAGAGCCCTGTGTTCCATTCTTTCCAAATTTGCCATGAGACTAGTGCCACGAGGGTGTCCAACCCCTTCTTCGCTAGCCCGCTCTTGTTTCGACGGAACTCCTTCTAGCAGTGTAGCAATGTCAACCCCTCACCTAGGTGAACGAACTGCTTCCCTAGCTAGTGTCGCGAATATTGTTGTCCAAACATGGGTCGTGTAGGTGCAGTTAACAAATAAGGGATCACTAGATTCACTCACCTCATGGCACAACAGGCATGTATCGTGCGACTCCAATCCATTGAGAGGAAAGCATGGGAAAGGCGAGGAGGGGGCACAAGGCTGGCACTGCACGGCATGTGCAACGCAGCACTGCCGCATCACCACACTCGGAGAGAAAGACAGAGATCAGGCATGGAGATGAAAGGACTCAACTACCTCTATATTCGAGGAGTGGACTACAAAGGACTCAACGGGAGTATCACATCCGCGATCTACCACATGGCCTAGAATATAGGGTGCAATCGCAGGCAAATAATGTATAAGCACCATGCATACACGTTGTTGACCACTCACCCAGTGTACATCTAAGTGAGCGCTATACGACTCTATATGCTTGAATATAAGGACAATCTAGCTATACTAAGCATATAATAATAATAAACATTGAAACATATAACTATGAATATAATCATTAAGTAGATCAAAGTCATAACAAATGTAGCTAACAAAATTCTTATAGATAGATACAAGAGAGAAGCCACGCGAAGCTCTTGCCTCCGCAACTTCTAGACGATCAGGAATTCAAGACAATGCTTGCCTTCCTCTAGAACTAGCCTAGATAGCTAAAGCTCTAATTATGGTGGAACTCTAGGGCTTGGGACCTGAGGAGACTTGAGGATTTGAATGACGAATGAATTGAGATATGAGAATTATGAGCCCAGGGGTCAGGGGTCCTTGCTTATATAGGGGTCTTGGATGCACCGGAGCCCTTGAATCAAACCAACCTTGATCAATGGTCAAGATGCAATCTAGGAGGTGGTGGAGAACCGACATTGGAAGGGGAGGCTGATTGGTAGGACCTAGGGCTCGGCCGAGCCCCTCTCTCTACCAAGTGGGCCCAGCTTTGGTGGTTCGCCTTCTGGTGTCTTCTAGATCCTTCTTTCGTATATACTGAGGTGGAATATGCTCGATGCATATGCTTTGGATATGCTTTTGGTCCTTTTCTTGATTAGTCCCTCAAAATATCAGATTCGCCAAAACCGTAGAATTCTATCAGTTTAAGCCCTATTTCTATATTTGATATTCATTTTGTTCATTTCTCATGTTTGGTTGATGGGTAAAAATAGGTGTTAACAAACGTCAACAAGGAGGTTTCACTATGGACCGGCCAAGCGGTAGACAAGACCACATCCAGAGCTGGAGAAGGTAGACACACCTGACTATGGATGCATTTGAAGAAGTCCGACGACATGCCTCGCAGAGGTGGTGGTAAAGGAACGCCAACACTCCGGAAGCCTAGCTGTAACCCCGTGCCGTGTCCCAATCAGTGAGGCAGGGGAGGTACATCCATAAAGCGGTGTCTCCAGTCACGTCTGGGAACAGAACACACCCAAACAAGTGCATGACCCAAGCCCTGCAATAGTAGGTAACTGTCTCCGCATCTGCACCCACCGGACACGGAGCAAAGTTTGCCCTCGAGCAGTGCGAGATACCCCACGCGGGTGCGGGAACCCATTGCCTCTGGAGGAAGTGGTCTCCCAAGGAAGACCTCCACTCTTTCTGTCCAACCATCAGACCTGGCGTGGCCGATAACTGGACGGCCTCTAACACTCGGACCAAGGAACTTCTATGTGTCCTCAAGCGTAACCATCATCTCTCCACAAGGTAGGTGGAAACTATGAGTTTCAGTCTCCACCTACATAAAGGAGCAACATTGTTAATAAACGAAGTGGATAATAAACGAAGTGGACGATAAATGATTAGTTGTAGTAATGGGTGTACCTATCAACCAAAGCTGTAATCGCCACGGGGTTTCTAATGGGAATCCCATGGTGAACCTAGTACGATACGACATCCAGGCCAGCCCTCTGTAAGAGAGGCATGTACCTGTCGTCGTACCACATATCCTCGAACTTGTTATGGGTTTGAGGACCTTGAGGGGGGCAGTTCCTGTAAACATTGTAATTGTTTGAATTAGTACATGAAACAAATATAAAAATACAATTGTTGATCAAAAAGTTATAGTCAGTACCTCCCCCTCCGTGGTCCGTCGTCCTCGGTGCTTCTTGTCGTAGTACGGCTTGAGGAGGTGGTACGGCTCCATCCTGTAGGAAAATTAGATGCATTTATCAGTAACAAATAAATTAGCAAGCATAAGAAATTTAAGTAATGAAAACAATATAGTGTTCATACAATACATTTAATTTAAATAAACTAGTAGTCTAACCTCACTAATCTGCCAATGGCAGCTGCGTGAGTTGTGGCTGAGTCTACTGCACTTGCCACACTCGTACTACTCGGGGTTAGTAAGGAAAGGGGTTCGTCGCCCATGCCTCGTTCTTCCTAGAATCTGATCCATGACCATCTTGTGTCTACTCCTCTTCCTAGAACCACGCTTGTTCCATCGACAACCTTCATCCGCAATGTACTTAGGACCGTCGTATGGAGGCCACTCTCTTGGGGCCCGGTAAGGCATGAAGCGTGGACTCCATGTCAGCACAAGCTTGTCAACACTAAAGTCACTAGGTATCCTGCTCTCGATATCGTAGTTGCAATGCCAAGCTGCTGCCACCAAATGAGAACATACAAAGTGATACTGCCTTGGCTTACCACAAGTACATGAAAAATCTTGGAGGACCACCACATGAATCCTCGTCTCTCAGGTCTCCCCATCGGACATAGTACCACCAGTATGCTTTACCTCATACATGCCCCCCTGTCGTGGTCAAAGCATACCACCTCATGTGTCCTAGCCCTCTCCTTTGCCTTCTCTAGGTTCAACTTTTGGTTTTGCTGCCCATCTCTCTCCATCCGCCCTTAGGCGCATTGCATTGGCGTATCTATCGTTGAGCCACGCCACAAGCTTATAAAAGGTGAAGGACACAATCGCATTCACGGGCATACCACGGATCCCCAATAGCAACTTGTTGAATGACTTTGCCATGTTGCTGCACTGAAACTCATACCTCCATCCACCGCTATCATGAGCTCTTGTCAATTTCTCTAGATCTCTCATCAATCCTCCCAACCACTGTCTACCTTCAGCATTTATTGCGGTTTTGACCTGCTCTAATTTACTCCAAAAGTACCTGTCCTCAAGCATTCAAGCGGCCTCCTGGAACAGATCAAAGTTATCCTTGACACCATCCTTTCGAAGTAGATTCTCAGCAAGGTGCCGAGTACACCACCTATGGTGCAAAGGGGCATACCCTTCTATTTGCTCACGCACAGCACTAAGAATGCCCTGGTGCCTATTAGATATGACACCAACCTCCCGTCCAGGCCCAACCACATGTATCCGGACTAGCCGTAAGAACCATCCCCAACTGTCATTGTTTTCCTTCTCAACCAAAGCAAATGCCAAAGGAACCAGCTTGTTGTTTGCATCATAGGATATGGCTATAAGAAGGGTGCCCCGGTACTTACCAATCAAGAAAGTCCCATCAATGGAGAAGACAAGACGGCAATGCATAAAGGCCTCCACACACTGAGGAAAACACCAGAACGCATGGAAGAAAATCTGCTGCCCATCCTTCCATGCGTTTGGTTTTGGGATGTACTCATAATGCATGCCTAGATTTACCGCTTTGATTGCATTGAAAAGTACTAGCAGCTGCTCGTACGTATCCTCCCAACTCCCATAAATCATCTTCCACGCACGCTGCTTAGCCCTCCAAGCTTTACCATACGTGATATTGTAACCCTCATACACCTCGAGAACGGCCTCCATAATTGTCCTCGCCTTCATGTTTGGTTCTTACTGCAATATTTCCATGAGCTGCTTTGCAATAAGGGTAGATGTCAGCTGACGATGCTTCGTGCTGAGGTCATGATCAGTACTCGTGTGTGGCCCGACAACTTTGGTGATCTTCCACTTTTCGGTGACCTTTTGCTTTCTGGCACAAACCCTCCATGGGCAGCGTTCCTTGTCACACACAACTGTGTAACGCCGCTCCGCATATGAATGCAGGACCTTGTAAGGTCTCTTGCGAATCACTGCAAAATGCTGCAACCATCTCTTCAATGCGGGTAGGTCCGTGTACACCCTCCCCTTCTTAATTAGCATGCTAGGACCAGCCTTTGGAGCTTCTAGGAGCCCATCATCCCGTCCTTCTGCACACGCCTGATCAGAAACTGTAAGATTGCTGAACTCATGAACTCTTAGGTCACGGCGGCCGGGGAAAATGCGCTTGAGCATCTCAACGTCAATGTCCATGAGCTCTGGCACTGGCCAATCATCATCAGAATCAACAGCCATTGCCATCTCATACACCTGCTCGCCAGGCATATCTTCGACCTCATTGGAGGCACGGAATCCCTCTTCACATTGCGCACGAGTAGCACTAGGAGGCACATCCACATTATCAGGTATGTCTCCTGCAACATAAGCAGAAATACAAGGAAAGAATGAGAATATGAACGAAAAAAGGGGTAAGCTCCAAGGAACTAGGAGGATACGACACTTACTAGGATTATTCTATGTCAAAGGGATCATCTGAGGAAGATCTGCCACCAAATCTTGAGTCTGACATGTTTCTTCAGC
The DNA here is from genome assembly GCA_015847255.1 of Hyparrhenia diplandra. Lineage (NCBI taxonomy): Eukaryota > Viridiplantae > Streptophyta > Magnoliopsida > Poales > Poaceae > Hyparrhenia > Hyparrhenia diplandra. The sequence continues at coordinate 216,925 of JADLZK010013049.1, forward strand.
TGTAGTTGCAATGTGGATCTCATTAGTGGCAGATTGAGCATCGGGAACCGATGCCGCAACCTCCACATCCATATCAGGATCGTGGACGAGAAGGTCGAAGTTTGCCTCCTGCTCCATTAGCCTAGAAAACCCGTGAGGGGTGGGTTCAGGCATCTCCCGACGCACAACCACGTCCAGACATTGCAACTGGCTCTTCATAGTCGATCTCGCATACTTCTCCCATTGATCCACACAACCAATTGGGATCAACCACTGAGGATCTTGGGAGAGGAACCTAAGTGAAGAACACCCTCAACTTCGATGTCACCATCTACATCGCCGCGGCAATGTAGCTCCTCTTGAGCCCTTGCAACCAACTCACTAAATGAAGACCTTTCATCAAACAGCATAGGCACACTTTCCATCTCAACAAACTCAGCATATCCATAGAAATCGTTTTCCACTGTGCCTCCATGATATATGGTCACTAGGTTGTCCATCTAGTCCATACACAAATCCAAACAGGGTTCCTTTAGTCCAAAATAGAGGCATGATATTAACGAGAAGGCCTCTAGTATTATAATTAACTAATGTAGGCTATATCCTAACTAGTTCATACTATAAGTACTAATTATATAATAACCACTTTTCCTAACTATGTAACAACTACCTAACTAACTACCTAAGAACTACCATACTACCTAACAACTGCCATACTATAAGTACTAATTATAAAATAACTATATAAGAATCTAACTATATACAAGATCTATTTAACTAAGTAACTAAGTAACAACTATACAAGAGCTAACTAACTACCTATTACTTATCTTTATGTCAATCTAAATCAGTAGTTAATAACTACTAAAATAACTATTACTATTATTAAATAATTCCAAAAAAATTACCTTGCTTGCTTGCTGGAGGCCGGAGCGGCGGGACGGGACGGGGCCGGCCGGCCGCCGGGACGGGTGGGCGGGACGGCAAGGAGGCGGGTCGGGGACGGGGCGGGGCGGACGCCGGCATCCACCCGCCCAGCTGTGGCCGGCTGCGGTTGTCGACGGGTGGGCGCCGGGTGGGAGGAGCGGAGCCGGGGGGCGGGCTCACGGGGAGGAGAGGCGAGGAGGGACGAGCAGGTGGGGGAGGCGGCTCGCCGGCTTCCCCGGCCGGGCGGTGCCGGACTCTCCCGGGAGACGGCGGGTGGCGGCGGCGGATGCCCAGCGCTGGAGCGGGCCGGGGGTGGCGTGCGCGAGGGAGGGCCGGAGGCGGAGGGAGGCGCCTGGAGGGGGGCGGGGGCGGCGTGCGCTGGAGGGGCCGGGGGGCGGAAGAGGCGGCGTGCGGGCGCGTGTATTCTCTTGCGTGTGGAAGGAAGGGAAAGAGAGAGAGAGGGAAAGAAAGGAAAGGAGACGGGCCCATATGTCGGGGGACGGCGCCGTGATCTACGGCGCTGACCCCCCCTCCCTCCGTCCGCCACGCCCGTTGACCTCGGCGCCACGGCCGCGGCGCCGACACGTTATATCTCGGCGCCACGACCGACGGCGCCCGAGCTAAGGGTCCATTTTTTTTGAAATCTTTCCGGTAGGGGCGTATTTGAGAGATTCTTTCGAAAAAAAGGGGCAAAAACAAAAAGACGGCACTGTGGACTACCACGCCCCTCCTCCAGGCAACCGCCAGATTTGGCACTGATCCAAGCTGTGAAGGTGAGGCCCAGGTTTGCCTCCCTGTCCCATGCTGATATCCCTCTCCTCTCCAATTGCTTAGGATTATTCTCCTCTTATGGACGATATGACTTCTTATATATCTTTATTGTAATTCTATTAGAAACCATTTGTATTCAAATATTTTTAGGAAAAGAAAGGAGACGAAATAATTAACTAGCTCCTAGCTGTGCATTGATTGAGTAGGAGAGATTTCGTAGTTCTGAATGTGTTATCGTTCTGAAACGATTTCCAACCTTAAGCCCAAACATGCGTAATCTGAACCTGGTTTGGGATTTGTAATGGTATTTTTTTTGTTACGCTTCCATTTTATCAAAATAGAATTTGTACAAATGCTACATTTCATTCACTCTAGAAATTGCTTTTTATTCACTATGCTATAAGATAAAACAGGAAAAATAAGAAAAGTGATGCATGCAATAAGGTATTCTTTTCTATGCATTTGGCAGAGGAAATATTCAGGCTTTCAGCACATCTAAACTACCCTATACTTAATTGAGCAACTTTGTTAGAAATGTCAAGTTGAGCTCTAGCATGGAGTCTCTATTGAGTGCAGAAATTCTTTGGCAGAAGGAACAGGTAGATAACAGCTGCAAACCTCATATAGTTTTATTTGGAACAAATGCAGAACAACCCAAAATCATGATTCAGAGTCCAATACAAACGATACACTGTTTTCTGCACCGAACTTATGCTTGCATCCTCTTGTTGTGCAGGTCCAGTTGCTGGGCATGAAGTACCGTTCAACTCAAAGAATCTTACAAGTAGCTAGGGTACGACCAGAAGCCACAAGTTCCAATTTTTGATTTTGCACAGATGCACCAAGACTTTAGTAGACTATGATTTTCCTTAAGCAATTGTGCTTTTGATGTAGTTATTATCGTGCCCGTTGTTATTGCTCCAAAAGATGCTGAAAGATTTAATTTTGTCTCATATCCATATATACCATAAACATTTGTATGTCTTTTCAATTTAATTTGTATGTTATTCTTAGAAAATGTTATTCTCTTAAAAATTTTGTGTGCCATTACAATGTAGAGGCCAATACCTAGTAGCTCACAATTTATATAATGACTATAAATTTTAATTGAGCTATGACATTTGCGAATATGCAGTGATGATTACCATCCATCTGTCTTTTTCTGAAATAAGATATATGGGAATATGCAATGATAATTATCACTCTTTTATGATCTTTGTATTCTTATTTTTTGAATTGAGACATTTGGCACATGCAGTGATGAGAACCATTACATGTATATGGTCCCTTTTTTCTATTCTTAATGAACTGAGAGGTGAATCTAGCAAGACAGAAGTATTAATTTAATTACTGCCTCATAGACATGTTCATTCAATTTCTTTTCCTGGTAGCTATCTCAACTCAGAATTATAAGCTCTTGCTGCCTCGATTCAGTTTGAAGGAAGGAGTGAAGTGCTCATTCAGAAATACTGAAATCCACATGATCCTTACCAGGTGAGAATCCAAATGTTCTTTGATTTTGATGCTACTTCACTTTGGTAGCTTCACAAAATTCATCTCTGATAGTGATCTGTGCATATTTCAGCAAAGCATCTAATCGAAATAGAAAATATAAATTCAGGCTGTGCCATGACCTGGGCAGATCATTAACGATTATTGATTTCAGTTTATTACATACATAATCTAAAAGGAACAAAACCAAACGAATAAGTATATACTACGAGCAAGCGTTCACATATTCACTAAAAAAATATTTGATAAACATCAGGTAGAAACTAATGATCTCTTTGCAGCATGATCTGCAATCCACCAATTCAATCGATCTCTCCCTCCCGAACGGTGATGTCGGAAATAATTCATATTTTCCACCTCGATACATGGACACCACCCTCACAGGTTCTCTACTGGAGCAGCCCTAGCTGGCGCGGCAACACCGCGCCCAAGGTTTTCTAGTGAGCGGGGAAATGTACATAGGCGGCAGGAGACGGAGGTCTGGCTGAGTGAGTGGGCAAGCGGGCGGGCAGGTGGGATGAGAAGAGGATAACAACAAGTAGGCTGTATGCCAACGACGGACCTACCCTAGCGGCGGGGTGGGGCGGCCGCCCCAGCTACTAGCGGCATAGCCTCAGACCCCCCGGATCCGCTCTCCTTCCCTGTCTCCGGACTCTGGCTGCCGAGGAAGCAAAAGCGAGGTGCCGACGCCATGGAAGCCGACTTGGACGAGCGAGCGATGAGGAAGACCGGGTGCTGCTGGACACTAGGCCTTTTTGCGGTGTAGTTTACCCAACAAGGGCCCAATTTGCTCACCAATTTCGCCAATTGCCCTCACCCGGCCCAGCACGTTGTCGTTCCTGTCCACATCATTTTATCGTTACTAGATAAGATGCTAATTCAAATTCATTCAATCTACAAGTTCATCCATTCTTAGTATTTGTATTTTGCAATATATATGGATCGACTGAAAAAAAAATAGTACTAGTTTATTCTTCAAATTTGAGGTAACATCTAGTGTTTCTCGTATACTTTTTGACATAATGTGTGATTGTAGTTTTTTTGCCATAATTTGTGTAGTTGTAACATATGAATGTGGTCGTTTTGAACAGGGTGCCTTTTTGGTTCATGTCCCCCTCCTTGAAGTTCGCCCTACCTATAATTTTTTTCTGGGTCCGTCATTCATTCTTTGTATCTTTGAGGTGGAGGAGAGAAGGGGAGAGAGAGAAGAAGCGCTATAAGTTTACAGCCGGTTTAGACACAAGAACTAAAAAAAAACTTTGTAAGAAAGACAAGAAGCGCTGTAAGTTCACAGCCGGTTTAGACACAAGAACTAAAAAAAAACTTTGTAAGAAAGACAAGTGGGTCATGTATTAATAGTGAAGAGTAACTACTGTGTATGTTGGTGGGCTGAGAAGTAGACTGCAAAGATCTATATAGCCAACACAGGCTGTATTATTAGCCTTGCTCTAGGGAACAGAGAAACAACAAAAAGGAAGAGATGAAGAAAAACAATAAAAAAGACAGTTAAAAGAAGAAATAAATAAAAGTAAAAAAAAAAAAAAAAAAGAAGGATATTATTGATGTTTTATACATTTTATCTACCAGGAGAAACTATTTACCAAATATTTTTTCGACCCGGTGAAGTTAGGCCAGTCTCAATGGAGAGTTTCACCTCCGGTTTCCAAGATGTGAAACTTTAACATGAAATAGGCGTCTCCCTCAATGCAAAGTTTCATTGCACAGTTTCATAGGCTTAAGGGTCCCACAACCTCTCTCTCATTGCATGGTTTAATTGCATAGTTACATGATGAAACTCTATTTGTGTCTCAATGGGGGTTTCACACGATTACCAACGCATGTGAAACCGTGCCCAAAGGTTTCACCATGGTGAAACTCTTTTCCTTCTCTCTCCTAGGAGTTTCATGCAAAAGTAAAATTTTGCTGATGTGGCGCTGCATTTAATGTGCATGAAACACTCATAAAACTCCCATTGAGACTGGCCTTAGAGCTAGAAAAAACTATTTCATTTGAAATGCCACAGCCAGAGCTGTTTTGACCGGAGCTAAAGCTCTACTAAACAAACACTTGCTAAGTCACTGTTTGGTGTGGCTTTGAGATGCTCCAGCTCCTAAAGCATTGCATTGACAGCATTGTTTGTTACTTCATTCATGTTGTCTTAAATTAGGCTTCAACGCGTCGTACGTCCTCCTCCTCCGCACGGCGCCACGGCCACGCGAGGCTTCAACCATCTCCACCGCGCACCCACGCGCTTCAACAGACTTTCGCGAAACTTCAACCAGAGTTCGAAAGCTGTGAGGCGCGGTAAATAAAAAATAATAAAAATAAACACGGACCCAGAACCCTAGAGCCTGCGCCGATCTAGACTCCGCCGCGGAGCCATGCAGGGGGAGAAACAGGCGATCGAGGGAGGGGCCGGCCGCGAGGCGGGCGCCAGTCGTGGGGCTAGGGTTCCGCAGGGCGGCGGTGGCATGGAGCGCGTCTTGTCCATGGGGAGAACCCCAACTAATGCTGGGCCACCGTCGTATCCTCATTGGCGGCCGCCGGCGTCGTTGCTGTACCTGGTGGAGGATGAGGTTGGGGCGGCCGGCCAGCATATCTTGGCCACATAAGAGGCAGAGGATGAGGGATTGCCAAGGGAGTATACGGCGGTGTTCGCGGCCTCCGTCTCCCTCCTTGTGGATCTGAGTTGTTGATGATTGGCTCTCTGCGCTGATATGTCGCCAGCGGAGGCGAAGGCGACGGTGGTCCGGGAGTCTGTACTGCTCGAGCAGGGCCAGTTTGGCACTACATGCCTCTGCGTGGAGCGGGACAACGGCAAGGAGTTCGCGTTCCATCCTCATCCCTCGGGTTGGGTCAAACAAAATCAATGGCACACCACCGCGCGGGACCCCATTTGGCCCAGGAGCAATCGAATGAACTAGGCAGGACAGAGAGGAACCACTCTATTCTTGCTATTCTTTAATAAATTGTTCTAATTTTCTATGCTATGCACAGATCCGAAATCAAGGCTACTTTGCATCGTTCCAGGTAATCTAATACTACCCAATTCTGTAATGTTTGAGTGGTAATTGGATCTACACCTTTCTTACTTTCATTGTTTTCTATATATAGCTACTGCTTTCTACCCAGTAGCAGCAACGTAGGTCAAAGCACATCAGCCAGGCTGATTTATAAAACTATGTATGTTGCCGCTGCCGCTACTGATGTTATATACCTATACAAGTGCTTGTCTCAGATTCACAGAAATCGGATACTGATCCCCATGTATAGAATGGTGTGCTTGCCATAGATTCGCATCAGCTAATTTATAATTTCGCTGCTAATTTATATAGAACTATAGATGCTGCCGCTGCTGACCTATAGAAAATCATAGCATCCTATAACCAGTTTTTATAGCAGGCAGCAAGCTATTAGAGTTTACTGCATTTTCTGAAAGTAATTTGAGCTGACGAAACGGCATAGTTGCTTAAGAAATAATTGTAACATGGATCTTTTTTTTTTTTTTTTTTTTTTTTTTTGGCATTTCGTGCAAGTGTACAAGTTTGTTGGTGACGTATTCTACTTGAACAAGCCTATTCCAGTTGAAGGCCATCAGGAAAAACTGAATATCACGGTGGGTATTTGGTCCAATATTTTCATGTCGGCCAGGAAGGGCAGCCGCCCGCTGGACTAGCCAGCCTGCAGTGGTCGGAACAGCGGCTCGGTCCCCCTTCCCTGTGGGTGACGCACGGTGGCACCACGGGGCCTGATGGTGGCCGCCTTAGGCACGGCGGCGCACCGGCCCGCTGGCCCATAGACCAGCGCTTGCGGCGGACCAACTCGACATGTTCTTTGAAGTCGCCTAAATATTCTGTTGCTCCCTACATATTTTCATTTTGGATTTTTGCAAAATATAGGTATATATATGAAAAACATATGCCAATAATAACTTGAGTTTGAATTGCATCACATGTCAATGTCTTGTATGGCTTTTGAGCTTGCAGTTCACATTGCATACTTCGGCTGTGTTTAGTACCCTGGAATTTGGCACTGTAGTACTGAATTTGGCACTGTATCACGTTTCGTTTGTTTGTGGTAAATATTGTCCTACCATGACTTAACTAGGCTTAAAAGATTCATCTCGCAAAGTACATCTAAACTGTCGAATTAGTTATTTTGTTTACCTACATTTCATACTCCATCCATGCGTCTTTTGCTACATTTAATGATTTGATGTGATGGGAAATTCAAACGATGTGATGGGAACTTCAGGGTACTAAACACAGCCTTCATTCATGTTGTCTAAATGTCACCGTAGCGTTAGGACGAGGACCTGAGCAAACTCCGCATCAATTTGGCATATCCTGCAAACGTTAAAAGAAAAAAAAGGAATGTGAGATGCCAGATCCAGAATGCATGTTGATGTAACTTGAAGAAAGTCATGTTTATCTCAAAAACGCCAAACATGGAGGAGGTGAGAGCTTACTTTGTGGCTCCTGGAAAATTCAGAAGCCCACCCAAAGCTTGCATGTTGCCTAACCACCCCTTTAACAACAGCAAGAAGACGGTGGTCCTCATGTGTATCCTGCCTATGATGTAACACCCTAAATTTTGCAATTTTTGAAAATAGGTTGAATTAATTTATTTATGAATTTTGTGAACATCCCAATTTAGGTAAATAATAAATTTTGAGAAATAAAATGAAATATAAGGCCTAGATACATGTTTGTGCACTCATGCTGTTGCATTTGTATTTGTATTTTTGAGATGTGTGGTTTTGACCAGATTAGAAAAGGAATGCAAATCATTTGAAAAAGTCTTTACAAGAAATTCCTTGGTCTTTTCTCCTTGACCTTCTATTTCTTTTGCACGTGATTTATTAATCCATGCATGAAAGAAATAGCCAAGCCATATGTCATCACGCACCACCAAATGGCACATCCTCTCTCCCTCTTCTAAAAATAGCAGCAGCAATATCTCAACCTCCCTCTCTCCCTCACGCTAATGGCGCCCCTACTCTTCCTCCATGCAAGGCAATGCTAATTCTCCTCCCATAATTCCTCTTTTAATTCCCTTGACTCCATCAATTGCATGCAATGGCAGCCGTGTCTCCCTCTCTCACGCCTCCTCTTCCACCTACTGTTATTCCAAAAAAAAACAGCAGCTCCACATCTCCCTCCATCAGATCGCGCCTCCTCCTCTCCTCCTCATTTCCTCATGCAAGGACCAGAGAATAGCACCCCATATTCTCCCCTTCCTTCTCCATGGGCGATCCCTCCTATTCCTATTCCTCCCTCTCTTTCTCCACCAGCAAAATAGAGAGATCTCACTGCGAAGAATCCGTTTTGCCGCAGCAATCCAAATCACGATCATTGGAGAATTTGTTTGGAGAAAGACATCGTCGCTGCAGCCATGGTGAGGACGCCCCTCCCTCTCTCCTCTCTAATCTTGATGCCCTTTAATCTGTCATCCATATCTTCTATCTCTCATATGGCGCAGATCAGCTCCGATGTGGAATCGTTGTTGTCCCGTTGATCCGCATGCCCTATCGCGTCGCCACCGTCGATGCCGATTGGCATCACCTTCGTCACCAACTGCTGCCAACACGATGTGAGGACCCCATCATGATCTCCATATTTATTTTTACATGTTAATCTCTATAGAATATGTGCCATAATCTATGCATGGTCAAAACTGAACAAAGTTTCGTCGCAATCATGTCTCTGTGCTTTGTGGACAGCAGCACTGCTGTCGGTTGGCATTCGTGTTCCCAATGATCTGGACCTCCAGTCATCAAACCCTTTGGTGAAGATGTAGATAACATCCTTGAACACATCTCTATAAAAGGGTTTTGCCATATAAGTTGTGAAATCAGAGATATTGTCATCACCGTGCCTGCTGTTCCTGCTTCCTTGACAGATTTCAGCTCTGTGTGCTTTTGGCGTTCCCCGCTAATCCACTGACCAAATCATCAAGCCCTTGAGCCTGCATGTCCATAACATTCTTGAACATGATCCTGCTAGTTTTTTTGGCTCTCTAATCCCCTATGGCCGAGGTATCAAAGCAGAAGTGTCTGCTACCGCTCCTGTCCAAACAGCAACCCATCCTATTTTTACAACCTCGTTCCCCGTTGATCCATCAAACCATATGATGAATCCTTTGGACATAATATCATATATATAGTTGCACATGCCTCTACAAAGTTTCATGGCCATATCATCAAATATGAAAGAGATATGTTCCTAGCTTATACTCGCTGTCCTTGCTGTCCTACAGCCGCGCTGATGTCAGTTGGCATCCGCGTTCCCATTGAATCGCTGCTCCGGTGGTCACGCCATTAAACCACAATGTATAACATAAAGCCACACACATATCTACAAGTTTTCTTGCCCATATGCTCCTCTACATTGGAGTCATAAGCATTGTTATTTCGCTGTTCCTACCATGCCAACATCTACGCAATGCCTTTGTTTGCCATCTTGCTCCTTAGCTATCCGGTGATCCAAATATCATGCCCTTTTGTCACAATATGCTTTTTAGTCCCGACTCCACCTTGCAAACCTAAATCCAATTGTTTCCATATATACCCTTTAACTCTCACATCTTTTAATTGTGTCTCCTATTTTGGTTAGTTTATGCGCTCTCGATCTTAGAACAAGCCGTATGCTTTCAAAACCTTTATAGATTATTTTTGTAATGATTGGTGTACTGTTTCTAGGGTTGTGTTCAGGTGCTTGTGATGATTGTTGCGATCGTTAGAAGAGGATATACAAGGATGAACCAGAAGAAAAGTATGAGAAAGTTGGAGCAAAGTAAAAGGCAAGTATAGTTTTGGGATATGTTAACCTTAAACCATGATCATATGACTTGATTAATGTTTATGCACTGGACGTTAAATGTGAATTGTTTAGCAACATGTGGACTTGTCTGTATTAGCGTCTCCGGAAAAACAGTACAACTGTGAGGGCCAATGGGCTCTGGTTTTAGTTCAGTATGAGGACCTTGTTTAACTTGTTAGTGGTTACCGAAAGGCGTTAGGGTAAAACAGACTGTGGATCCCCGTGGAGGGTTGTATCACACGGGACTGCCGCACCCGTGGACCGCTGCGGTGTGTCGTACGGATTGACGGAAGATACCTAGCGGCCCTAGCATGTTAGATGAACCTTTGAAAGACTTCATAGTGAACCCTGCAGACCTACCTTGGTAGTGGGTCAAGAGGTCGACGGGCCTCGGACGTAGGGCAATTCACGGCTCACAGTGAAAGTGTACACCTCTGCGCAGAGTAAAACTGGTATATCAGCCGTGCTCACGGTCATGAGCGGCCTTGGAACCTTTGCATTAAAGATGATGACCTATGCTTGTTTAACAGTCCATAATTTATCGTTTATGCTCTACATTATTATGTTATAGTGATCATGGTATATGGATAAGATATTGCCTTGCTATATTGCTGAGTTCGACATGGACTCACTCTTGTAATTTTCCCCACCTCAGTCTGTTGGCAAAAGTCACATGGAGAATGGATGAAGATACTAGTTCTTGGCATACGGAGCCCCCAAGTCAACTATCCCCGAAGATAATGGAGCCCGAGAAGTTAGCAACCGTTCAGCGTTACTCCGATAAATTGTGAGTGTTTGTTTAGTTATTTTTACGCCTTAAAGCATTGTTTTCTGATAATTATCTGTTCTCTGTTATATGTGTGGACTTCCTGGGCACACATATGGCGAGTCTGGTCTCCTTTGGAAAACCAGGCGTGACATATGAAGAACTTGCTCCTGTTTTAGAGTGGCACAAACTATTGTGTTAACCACTAAACATACATGTTATTCAAAGGAAAAAGGAGTAGGACACTTAGAAGGTAGTAAAAATATGAAGCTCTTGTAGAAACACACTCCATCTCCATGCACTGGCCTAATTAAATTCAGAATAGGCATGACAGGTTGAGTACATTTGAATGAAATTCGACTCATTGTTGAGCAACCATTTCGTGGAGCTTGTAATGCCTAATGAATCCAGCCATGTGTACTTTATGCACAAACACAAGAATAAAGGAATTAAAATCAAAATGATCTGAACCAAAAAATTCTCACTGGACAAAACAACTGTCTAAAAAGCTGATTAGTCAAAGTTTTAGAAATAGCTCAAAAACAAGCCTAGCATCAATTTGCATAGAACTGAATTAATTGACATCAAAAACCAATTATTTATGTTTGAACGTAACATGGAAAATCAATTTGCATAGCCGATTCAAGAATCTAGCATCCACAAGGATCAACTGCCCATCAATATATTTTCCCATATAAAAGAAACGACCAAGAAAAACCATCTATAGATAGTGCTACTTACCATCCTATCAGAATACAGGAGGAGGTTGCACAGGGCAGGGACAACGCATTCACACAAGCAGCAAGTAGGTAATCACTGAAGATGCTCTAGACGATCTGGAGTGCCACTTTCTGTAGGCATTTCCACTGTCAGTTGGTGAGCACGGGACATATGAAGGCAGAGGACGAACCGTGCAGACGCAGATGAGAGGACCTTGAAAACAATAGTAGAAATAAATCATCTCGTAGGCCTTCGAGTGCATTAAAACATAGGCAAGTGTCCTCCACCAGTATAGGCCCATTCACCTATATGAAGAACAGGATACGGATTAGAAAGCTCATGGAATTTAGAAACATGGAAGTACAGATTCTCAGCTATATATGTCAAATAATATCCAGATATTATCAGGTATTCTCCACCATAATTTGCAGAGTTAGCAATGCAAGCTTTTGCGAAACCTGCCTCTAAAAAGGCATAGCCGGCTATTTTAAACATTGCTGCTAACGCAGGACTGCTTAGTAACTGGATACCAAATGTCATCTGCAACATAACCTAGAGATATTCCAAGTAAAAACGGAACACATACCCCAAGGTGAAACGCTGTGCCTTTACTCCGTCAGTTGTCAGCTAGAACTTTGGTCACCTGCAGAGCATCTTGCATTGTGTTCCCAGATGCGATCACTGCACAGATTATGGCACCAGCTGATGAGACAGCTAACGGAGTTTTCTCCTAATATAAGTTCCGGAAAACAAAAACATCGGTAATGCTGTATGTCGAGCGTCGATTCTGTTTCTTTGATCGGACGCTTCGTGGCCTGGCCCAACGACGCGCTACGACCGAACGTCGTCGAACGGGAAAAAAAACTAATTCCTCCCCCAAATCTCCGTTTCCGCATCTCCCGCATCGGGTCCCCATTCGTTCGGTTCACGCCGCCGAGCATCCTCTCCGCGGGTGTTGCGGGCCGCGGCAACCCGCTTCCGCCGCGCCGTCGCCCACTCGGGCGCCGTTGCCGGGTCCGGCTCTCCACCGCCGCGTGTCGTCGCCGAATTACCTCGCCGAGGGTTTCTCTCCGCGCGGGATCCCTCTCCCCGGGCTCCCTGGTCTCGCCGCGGTGATCCTCTCCCGCCGCGCCGGGGGTGCGGGCCGCGGTGATCCTCTCCACCGACGCCGCCATCCGTGCGGGCGCCGTTGCTGGTCCGCGTCTCCACCGGCCGCAGCGTCGCCGCCGATTGACTCGCCGCGGGTTCCTCGCCGCCCGCTGGGATCCGCTCCACCACGGGCTTCGCGGGGATCCTCTCCGCCCGGGGTGTGCGGGCCGCGGGATCGTCTCCCGCCGCACGGGCGCCGTCGCCGGGTTCGCATCTCCACCGCCCGCGCCGTCACCTCCCACCCGCCGCTTCACCGGAACCGCCGCGGCGCCGCTTCGCTCCACCACGCGCCTCCCCCCGCCGCGGCATTTCCGATCCCCGCCGACGGGATCCTCTCAGTGCGCCGCCGTCGACCGGATCCCCTACATCCCGCCCTCTACATCGGCGCATCGGCGTCGCGAACTCGAGCTGCCAAGGTGATTCCGTGGCTGCCGTTGGATCCCCTACACACCGTGCCTCTCCATCGACGCAGCGGCGTCGCGGACTCGAGCTGCCCCACCTCCGTCGACTAGGTCCCTCCACCCCGAGCCTCTTCATCGACGGATCGGCGATGTGGACTCGATCCGTAAGGTCATTCCACCGAGGAGGGGAAACTCTAGCGGTGACGATTTGCCCACCAGCGGGCACCATGCGGGTGGCCCTCGGTTGAGTCCAAGGATATTGGCAATCGGGAAGGTGCCGATGAGCAGGGTAGCCCAAGCATCTACTAGGATCTGCTCGCCAAAAGGTGGTGCCCATGTTGCTAAGTCGAAGAAAAGAGGTGCGCCGCAAGTCTCTCTGAAGCAATCTCCACGGAACAAGTGCTGCAAACATCGAGGTACTGTAATTTTTAGAGTTCAGTGTTTGTTTTGCTGCAGATGCTAGGGTTGCACATGCTAGCTTTTTTGTGATGCTAGATGCTATGGTTCCATATGCTAGGTTTATGCACACGTTAGTGTTTTCTGATGCTAAATGCTAGGTGTCCAGATGCTAGGTTTCTAATTTTTTCTGCTGCAATGGTTCGATGCAGTGTTGTGTTGGCTAGTTGTCCAGATGCTAGGTTTCTAAATTTTTCTGCTGCAATGGTTCGATGCAGTGTTGTGTTCATTTAACTGTCAGCAATTTGTTTCATACCTATTGCTATTATGTTTAGTTTTGTTATTTCCCATTGTTGCACTCTTTAAAATTAGCAACTGTAGTATCATTCATCTCAAATTTTTTTATGTCAGGACCTCTGTTTCCTCTACAAACTGAGCACTTTTTAAGTAGATTCTCAACTCATAGGATCCATGACCTCCTTCCATTTGATGAATATAGAGCAACTTGGATCAAGGCATCTGGCCATGGCTCTTTGCTCTATATAGCTCAATTCTATATTCTAGTCAAGATAGACCAGAAAACACCTAGTTCAAAATATTTTGGAGTCCATCTTATATGCCTCTATTCTTTTTATGAACAATGTATGACTTTTTCCTCCTTGTATCCTACTAGTCTTTTTATTTTTATGCCTTGTCTTAATGTTCCATTTTTTTGTCAGCACCTCTGTTTCCCTCGCCATCTGAGCACTTTTTGAGTACATTCTCAGCTCATAGGATCGTCATAACCTTCCATTTACTGAAGAAAGGCAAACTTTGATTAAGTTATCTCGCCATGGTGCTTTGTTTATCCGGCAATGAAAGTGCTCCTCCGGTATGTCCATCTCGGTTTTTACTTGTAATTGGCCATCTTTGTTAGTTTGGCAAAAGGATGTTGCAACTACCTGAACCGTTTTGTTGCGAGCCCGGATGTGAATTTTGGCAATATGATATTTTTCTGGGTACCCTATTATGCCATTTCTTTATGTTATCAGGCATGTTGTATTTATAATAGGGGTCTGTTGCATTTACTTCGTGTCTCTGTTGCTGTTTGTATGACTGCTTTATTTTTCTTTTGGGGAAAGGGAGTGGGTGATGGTGGTGAGATAAGGCTAGACAAGTTTACAATGCGAAATTACGGTAGGCTATTAACATTTGTAATAGAGATTTGCACACCAGAGACAACTTCAGTACTATATATTTATAATCAAGGTCATTATTGTTTGCAAGTTGGCTGCCTGGCCTGCCTAGGTTGTATTGCCTTGCTTCTGGTTGCCACACTACCTATATCTCTGCATGCCATTGTTTAGAACAGTCAGATCAATTGTACCATGATGGCTTAAATTTGGATTGAGCTATCATAGATTGTTATCAGCCATGTTGCATTTGTAATAGTGGTCTGTTGCACTTACCTGAATCGTACTGTTGCAGATCATTTGTTAGGATTGTTGGATTCCATGTGTCCTATGATGAATTTTATGCATCCTTGAAGCCAAAGGGAAAAAAATCTCTAACACAGTTATGACTTTGTGGACCTACCAATTTAATCATGAATGCAAAGAGTATTCGAAAGAGGATTTCGAACGTTTGAGGAAATTTGCATTCAATTGCATGCACACAGTAAGGATCTAACACTTTGTTTTGTATCATCCATGCTCCTACTTTTTTTTTTTTTTACTATTCACCGATAGCTTCTAATTCCGTCTTTCTTTCTTTTTTTTTTTTGTTCGTTTTCTAGGATAAGCTTATTGTTGACCCTTCAAGTTTCAAGCAAGAAGGATGTGCATCAGGACTAATTTCGATTGACAAAACCTGGCATTTTTCTCGGATGCATTTGGTACAGCCACTAGACTTTGTTATATGTTCGACATGTTGCAAATGGCCATTATGAAATGCATCTTTTTTTTCACACATGTTGCAAATGGCCATTATGAAATGTTCAAACTAGTCTCATATATTGTTTCATTGTTTACTCCACATGGCCAATTCATTTGTTCTATTTTTTGGCATGTAGTTATTCTTCCCAATTGTCGAGGAGCATCACTGGGCCCTTGTATGCATTAACCCACTAGCTTCATACTGCTTTTTTCATATACTGGTTTTTGGCCTCTATGTGACTGTTGATCAATCTATTTGTTGTGTTTCTGTTGTCGCAATCGTAGTAAACTTGTCATGTTTACCTGTGCTTGTATTTTGGAGAAAGAACAGGTAGCTCTTTGGACATGGTTTTGTTCTGGTAGGATTCATGTGAAATTCCCTTGTGACTATGCTTAAGTTTCTAGTGGTTAATTGGCCCAAAGGTTCTTGGCCATAAAATTTTTGTATTATATTCTTTTTGAGATGCAATTGTGGATCCTAGTAACCCACTAGCTTCATACTGCTTTTTTCATATACTATGTGACTGGTCTTTTTAGCTTTTCACTTCTGCATTCATCTTATTCTATGTTTGGCCTCTTTTTTTTTTTCAGCTCAACATGGTTGACTACAGGATGCAAGTGGCTGGACAGCCCATCCGATCGCTCATGAATGAGATATCTGTAGAGGAATTTGTGAAGGACAATTGCATGATTTAGTCAAGGTCTCTTGAATGCTCTCGATGTCATTAGTCTTGTTTAGTGAATGAACAAATACATGTAGTTTAGGTTGCTTATCTATGCAACCTTTTTAGTCTCTGTAGTGGACAGTTGCATGTGCTGTTAGCTGGAATGGATGCCTCTATCTTTCTTGTTATTGTAATCGGCTATGTTCATACTGTGGCAAAATGATGTTGCAACTACTAGAACCCTTCTGTTGCAATGTTTGGAATCGAAGTTTACAAGTAACTCTAGTTAGTTGTTTGATTGGTTTGATCTATTTGTGTCCAACTTATTGTTTTCGATGATTGAAAAAATACCATTCATGCAAATAGTTATCATATCTGTGACCTGATCTACAATGTTGAACCTGTATTTTTTTACTGTTGTACATGCTCGTACAGCTTGTTGCAACTAGTTATCATCTACTATTGTCCCCATGCGTCAGTTTTCAGTGCGTCACTACTTCCATCCATTTTGCCGTTTATTACGAGAACAAGATGCTGCAAAAATCTGAGTACCTATTTGCATTGCTACAAAATCTCAGATGAACAACTTATATGTGAGTGAAACAGGGCTGCATCACTCAAATTTGCCACTCCTGCGAGAACTCTAACCAGAAGTCCATGCCTGATGTCAGTATTGTTAATCTTTTTTTTTTTTTTCATTTTTCGAAAACACAGCGTGCTCTGACATGATTATTTTTAGAAGAAGGGCAAAGGCCAGCACTGTAACTTTTCTGACAAGATTTAGTCGATCACAGGTTGTTGCATCTAATTGTACATGTTGTTGCAACTCCTTCTACATGTTGTTGCAACTACTTATGACTATGAAATCTCATACTGCATTTCACCTTTGCATTACAGGAGCAAATAATTGTGTTTCATGACACAAACCATATGCATTTCATATTTCTCATTCAAGTAATTGCATCATAGAATTTTGCCACAGTATGAACATAGCCGATTACAATAACAAGAAAGATAGAGGCATCCATTCCAGCTAACAGCACATGCAACTGTCCACTACAGAGACTAAAAGGTTGCATAGATAAGCAACCTAAACTACATGTATTTGTTCATTCACTAAACAAGACTAATGACATCGAGAGCATTCAAGAGACCTTGACTAAATCATGCAATTGTCCTTCACAAATTCCTCTACAGATATCTCATTCATGAGCGATCGGATGGGCTGTCCAGCCACTTGCATCCTGTAGTCAACCATGTTGAGCTGAAAAAAAAAAAAAAAAGAGGCCAAACATAGAATAAGATGAATGCAGAAGTGAAAAGCTAAAAAGACCAGTCACATAGTATATGAAAAAAAAGCAGTATGAAGCTAGTGGGTTACTAGGATCCACAATTGCGTCTCAAAAAGAATATAATACAAAAAATTATATGGCCAAGAACCTTTGGGCCAATTAACCACTAGAAACTTAAGCATAGTCACAAGGGAATTTCACATGAATCCTACCAGGAACAAAACCATGTCCAGTAGCTACCTGTTCTTTCTCCAAAATACAAGCACAGGTAAACATGACAAGTTTACTACGATTGCGACAACAGAAACACAACAAATAGATTGATCAACAGTCACATAGAGGCCAAAACCAGTATATGAAAAAGCAAGTATGAAGCTAGTGGGTTAATGCATACAAGGGCCCAGTGATGCTCCTCGACAATTGGGAAGAATAACTACATGCCAAAAAATAGAACAAATGAATTGGCCATGTGGAGTAAACAATGAAACAATATATGAGACTAGTTTGAACATTTCATAATGGCCATTTGCAACATGTGTGAAAAAAAGATGCATTTCATAATGGCCATTTGCAACATGTCAGACATATAACAAAGTCTAGTGGCTGTACCAAATGCATCTGAGAAAAATGCCAGGTTTTGTCAATCGAAATTAGTCCTGATGCACATCCTTCTTGCTTGAAACTTGAAGGGTCAACAATAAGCTTATCCTAGAAAACGAACAAAAAAAAAAAGAAAGACGTGAATTAGAAGCTATCAGTGAATAGTAAAAAAAGTAGGAGCATGGATGATACAAAACAAAGTGTTAGATCCTTACTGTGTGCATGCAATTGAATGCAAATTTCCTCAAACGTTCGAAATCCTCTTTTCAATACTCTTTGCATTCATGATTAAATTGGTAGGTCCACAAAGTCATAACTGTGTTAGAGATTTTTCCCTTTGGCTTCAAGGATGCATAAAATTCATCATAGGACACATGGAATCCAACAATCCTAACAAATGATCATGTTGCAGTCATGTTGCAATGTTTTTTTCCATTTGTTTCAACAAGCTCGGGCGGACGACGATGTGGGGGACGAGTGGGGACTCCATGAGATCTAGTCAGGGGGACAGAGGGGCGGGTGCAGGCGGTGGGTCGTTCCGGACGGAGGGGCAGGACGATGACGGCCGGCCGTGCTTGGCGAGGGCCGCATCGGGGCATGCTCCTCCATGGCGCCGAGGCATGTTAACGGATGTTTCAATTGTTGTTTACAGATGTTGCAATCGGTTTCCTATCAATGTTGCGGTCATGTCTATCGATGTTTGCAATGGTTTTTGATGTTGCAATTGTTGTTAACAGATGTTGCAATTGTTGTCTCATGAGATGTTGCAAGGCGTCCTACGGAAAATTTCCATCGGACATCCGCCCAGCCACCTCTATGGAACTGATCCCGCCGACCATGGACACCGCCAGAGGTACTCGCCGCCCGCGGGCACAAGCTCCGTGGTCGCGCGCTCCGCCCTCGGTCCTGTCGCGATTTGGTTACTGGCCTCTGCGCCGTAAGGCACGCGCCGCCGTCGCCCCTCCGTCGCGGCTCTCGCCACCCGGCGACGGAGGCCGCGGGCGGCGTGAGTGCGGCCGCGCCAGCGCGCGTCGTGCTCCCTCAGCGCGCGGTGACCACGCAGGCCGCGGCAAGCACGCCGCCGCGCGGTCCTCCGTCGCGCCGCGCCTCGCCCCGCGTAAGCGGCCGCCGCGGTTCGTAACTCCCCCCCACGCGGCGCCACGCGGCCGCGGGCCGCCCGAGCGCTGCTCTCTTGTCCCGTCCGCGCGGCGTCCGTGCTCCCTCGCGGGTGAGCCAACCCGTCCGTCGCGTTGCTCGCTGTCCCGATTTGCCGCGTCGTCGCGTCGTCGTCGCGTGCTCCTCTTTCCGCCGCGGTGAGCCCCGCCGGCGGGGCGGGTCCCTGCGGCGGCGTGGCGCGCGAGGGGTTCGGAGGCCGGGAGGCGGAGGCCGGGGGAAGCGGGACGAGGCCCGGCGGGCGGAGGCGAAGGTCGGAGGTGGGCGGGCCTCGGCGGGCGTCCGACGGATGTAATTTCCGTAGGACGTCCGATCGCGAGCACGCCCCCAAAAACATTATAAGAGGGCTGCACAACCAATCAACCATGCATATACTATGCTAAGTTGTTAGCTGCAATTTTGTTAATATTGTTTGGAAAGGCATCCGCATCCACCAAACATCCGCACAATAGCACAATTCATCTGTTCAATCTTATCAAAAGCTGCAATGCATCATTACAACATCGTATAGGCAGATGGGACCATGGGGTAAGCTTACGGTGATGTATTCGAGGTCCATGAGGCACTGCGCGGCGCCGAGGTGGTAGGGGAAGAGCAGCCCCGCCGCGCAGAAGCTGAAGCCGGGGCTAGTGAGCTTCCGCCGCCGCCGCTCGGCGTCCACGTTCTCGGGCCGCTGCTCCGGAAATCATCCCCGCCGACCAGTCGGCGCGGATGCGTCCGCCGACCACCCCTCCAATTGGGCCGGCCCAACACATTGCTAACCGACGGCCCAAGACGACGACGAACGCAGCGACGGCGTTTTCTTTCTCCCATGGAGAGGCGGCGGCGGTGGTGGCGACATCGGGAGGGCAGGAGCCGCGTGCAGCCTCTTCAATCTCGTACGCCACCGTTGCAGTTGCCTGGTGCTCGCCTCGTCGGCCACCGTAGCTGCTCTGTGTGAGTCTCCTTGTCGCCTTCCTTTCCTCGACGGCACCCGCACGCCTGCAGTGCTGTGCTGTTTGCCCGCATGCGCCATGCGCCGGCGTTCTAGCACCGATTTTGCGCCATCTTCTGAATCGAAGCACTAGCCCCATCTTTCCTCCCATTCCCTCCTGATTGGCAATTGGTGTCACCTTGCTGCTTCGATTTTGTGCCAATCGCCGATTGGATCTGGCGTGCTCCAAACCATGCTCGGGAGGAGAGTGGAGACTTCAGGAGTAGCATGTTGCGGATAGGGGCAAAGGAATTTGGTTGTAGAGCCGTAGTTAGTTTTGATTTATTGTTTGTTATCGATTTGTGAATTGCACATGTGACTGCATGCAGAGGTCTGGAAGGATCTGGTGTGACTGCTGTTTTTTGTCGCAGCATTTTCTGCTTTTTTTGCTGAAAAAATAGGAGCTTCTAGCCTCTAGTGAATATAAATTGACAGTAAGAAAAAACAAGTTTGTACAAAGAAGTAGCACTACACTTTCAAAGCAAAGGAGCACTAGAGGCTCCTATTTTAATTGTAGTTGTGATGTTGCTGCTTGCTGTTAATAACTTTATCGACTTCTTTTGCCGTATATTTTTTCTCGGGACTGCACCTGTTGTTGGACTTTACTGTTATGTCTAGAGATTTCATCTGTTTCTCAAGGAACTTTGAATGGTTCTGTGTTCCCTGTTTCTATATCTATCCCTACATGTAACTCTTCTACCCTAAATTATTGAAGACATATATGGTTATTGGTGTCAGGAAAGCGTCACCTCCTGCTGAGTCAGCTGCTCTGTGCATTGATCATTTATCAAGGAATGTTAATGAGGCTCACTTGAAAGGAATATTTGGTGAGCTTGTGTTTATATTTTCATGCACTTTATTCTTTTTGGAACTTGGAAGTCTATTGTCATGATTTTAGTCATATTAAACTGATTCAATGAGCCAATAGTTGATGTTCTGTTAGGACCAAGTTGATGTTCTGTTAGTACCAAGTTGGTGTTCTGCTAGTACCAAGTTGATGTTCTATTACTATATATTTTCATGTTCTCTTACTAAATGTTCTTTCACACAGTAGGAATGATCTGTTTAGGATGCTATGAAACATTCATACAAGTGCTATGAAGCTCTTTTTGTTGCGGCTATTTTTTTTGTTGAATTTTGTCTCATAGTTGGCTTTATTGGATCTACTAGTCTCGTCTGTTATTCCAAAGTTTCTATTTTTACAAATGCAGCAGCAACAACTTTGTCCACTTGGGAAGCAGCATGACAGACACCAGCTGCATTTCAGCAATCGGTAAGTAGGTAAGCAGTGTATCTACGGCCGGTTGCTCCTCTCATTTGCTTGCTTAGGCAGTCTGGTTTGATTAAAAACTTCAGAGTAGCAGTTCATCGTGATATTTTCATGCTATAGTACCCGTGATTGTTTATTCAAGTGAGAAACTTTATTTCAGCCTTAATTTAATCACAAGCATTGTAGCTAGCTCCTGGGTTGTCTCAACATGTTTCCTACAGCACCTTGGAGGTCGACATGTCTATAGCATTTTATTTCTGCTTGCTCCTTTCATCTGTTCATTGTGAGTGGCAGTAGCTTCTCTGATCGGTGCTTGCTGTGTTAACTCAGGAGGAGAGCTCGTGCAGACCGAGCTTGCTCTCATGTCTTGTTTTCGCTCAGCATAGCAGCTTGCGGTTAGATTTGAGTGGCAAGTCATGACTTTGTTCTTGCTTTGAGCTATAGGTTTTGATTGATCAAAAGTTTGTTTCTTGCATTCATGAACTTCCAAAGCATTCATTGGCTATTTATTGGAGTATTAAATTACTTCATTTGCTTAGCACGGTTATGAGATTATCTCTTTGGTTCTTCCCTCTCTCGGTTGGATTTTGTGAGCACAGCACAGTGCACGAGCAGACCTACGCCTAGTCTCGGCTTCTCTCCGTTGATCGAAAAATCCAATTCAGCACCTTGGAATTGCGGTCTATAATTCTCCGTTTTTTGCATTTTCATCCGCGGTTTATTCGTTTTGAGCTCCGATTTGAGGTCCGTCTTTTTGCGTTGGCTTGCCACTAATCCAAGGAACATATCTAGGTAATATAGTCTCCAGTTGGCTTGGGTATTTTAGATTCGGGAACTCACTTCTTCTCTACGAAGTTGAGTATTATGTTTCTAGTTCCTTGATTCGGTGTGAGTGCTTTTGCGGTCCGTCTTGATTCTAGAAGGGTACATGATCTTGACAAATCTGAACCATCTTCTCTTCATCCTTATAGTTTTCATTTAATAATTTTAGCACAGTTCTTGTCACTTATATGATTTTGTCCTCCTAACTATTGTATTTTCCCCCTTCCTTGTCATTTCTCGAGCAATGATGATAATGTTTCAAATTATGATGATGATGATGATATGCATGGTGCACATTCTCATGACAATGATGATGCTTTTTCGAAGCAAAGACGATAAATCTGTGAGTTCTCATCACTTTGTTTTGACAATTTACATGTGATGTTCAACTATTAGATAAGTGTTGTTCTTTTTGTAGCGCTCACTGATGTTCTATGTACTATTCATTGATGTTCTTGTGCTGTTGACTTAATTTTCAATTGCCTTTGACAAATGTGATGTTCCATTGGTAAAAATCCAATTGTTCTTATTTTTAGTATACAATGTTCCTACAGTTTCCATTTGTTGTTCAACTACCTTTGAACCGATGTTCTTTCTATTATTCATTGTTATTCAGAGGCAAGCGAGAGGTTCTATTGGATCTGAAAAAACTTCTTTTGATTCTACAAAGGTACATGATCGACAAATATGAACCATCTTGTCTTTGTCATTTGTATTTATTTAATAATCTTGGCACAATTCTTTTCATTTTATGATAAAAATGAATTACCGTTTTCAATTTGTCATATCGTGCTTGTACTTATTTCCAAGTGTTTACCAACATTTTGAATTGAATTTCTCTATGTCACGTACCTATAGTTTAAAAACTAATTTTATATTGAGATATTCTTGTTAAGACATTATATATTTTCATGTGCCCCGATGTTCTCTTAGCAAATAGGTGATGTTCTTTTAGCAAATAGGTGTTGTTCTCTTATTTTGGTTGCATGTGTTTTCACTTATTCTGAATGTTGACTGCATGTGTTTTTGTTTTCCTGCAGCTCAGGCAGTCGCTTGTCCTCTACATGATAGCTTAGAGGAGGTGATTGGGATCAGGAGGTTGGCCAATGTAGGCGCACTCAAGGATTTCAGAGTGACGTACAAAGACATTCAAGTTCTGGTGTGTGAGTTTCTCCCTTCACAACGTTGTAGTGACTATGATATATCACATTATACTATGCGACTACGGGTTGTGGAGATATATCACATTGTGGCTTTCAGATCTTAGCTGAGAATGTATGCAAAATTTAGGAAAGTGATTGCTTAGAACAAATTCAATTATGTTGGTAACAAGCAGTTGTACTGCTAGTAAGTAGTTGATGTTCTGTTAGTACCAAGTTGGTGTTCTACTAGTACCAAGTTGATGTTACGTTACTATATATTTTCGTGTTCTCTTACTAAATGTTCTTTCACACATTAGGAATGATCTGCTTAGGATGCTATGAAACATTTATGTAAGTGTTGTGAAGCTCTTTTGTTGCGGCTATTTTTTGTTGATTTTGTCTCACAGCTGGCTTTATTGGATCTACTAGTCTTGGTCTAACCTATAAACAGCGGTAGAGTGCCAGTCCGGATATCACAGCCGCAATATGAAGTCCATAACCTATCTCCTCTCTTAATTTGATGCCTTGAGAAAACGATCAGTATCCATACATGTTTTCTGTTTTGGTTCCAAATTAGAATTGGCTTCAAAAAAAATTGGTGGAGCCTCACGAACTATATTTTATAGTTAGATTTAGCGGATCAGAGGCCACTAGTGGTCCAACACCATTTAATGGATTCAATAATGCTTGGCTCGAGATAGATTTCTCTGTATCCATGTACAAAGAGATAAATTCCTTAGGTCATATATAAATTGCTTGGGATAAATATAATTGTCATGTTCTATCATGTGTGTTTCAATGTTCTATTATAATTAAATTGATGTTCTCAGTGAATGTTCCCAATTTATGCCTCTATGTTCTCGATAATGGTTCCCATATTCTATCGTGTGTGATTTGATGTTCTACTATAAATAAATTAATGTTCTTAGTGAATATTTTTGGTGAATGTTTCCAGTCTATGCCTCTGTTCTTAGTTATTATTCTCATGTTCTATCATGCATGCTTCGATGTTCTATTATAAATAAATTGATGTTCTTAGTGAATGTTTCTTGGTAGCCTCGTGCGCGTCCAAACCCTAGCGGTGCAACCCAGGCAACGATGCCTGCGAAACCTCCGGCGGGACAACGTCCAGGTACTGTCATCTCCCTCTGATTAGTCCTTTTTTTTTTTTTTTTTGCTTCCAGCCTTAGCCAGTTTCCTCACCCTTCTTTGCTCATCTTTAGGATGCAGGATGATTGTTTCTTGGCCAAAGGCCGACAAGAAGAACCTCTCCCTCCTTTTCCTTCCTCTTATTCCTCTGCAGTTTTTGCTATCTAGATATGTACGTGTGCTGGACAACAATTGACGTCTTTGATATTTCAGGTTCCATCTTCACAGCGAAATTGAAAATTTGGTTCGGCGTCTTGAATTGTTTCTTGACGTCTGTTCTATTTCAGGTTCATACTAAATCTTAATGATTCCCTATGCTAATCTGCTCTGCTTGGCCACAATCTTAGCTACAGGGACAAGAAGTTGTAAACATTCATCCTCTTCATGACAAGTTGGTGCTGTAGAGAATGGCAACTAAGTGGATATTTAATATTCAGGTATGCCACTAAACAATTTCCGCTCTCTATTCGCATTTTTGGTGTAGTTTTCTATTCCATTCTGGAATTCATAGAGCATATCAGTACTTAGATTTTGAAGAGGTAGCAAGTTCCGCTTTTTCCCTGTACCAACCTGATTTCTATTCTACAGAGGTTAGGAGTGCTTCATGTGCTTGTATTGCCCAACAATAGCATCTTCACTGGCAGCAGGGGGACAGGGGCATGGAGAAGCTCCTCGCCAGGAACCACCATCACCAATGTCTGTCGCCTGAATATCTATGCACAACATGGCCTACAAAAAAATTCTATAATGTCTGTAATCTATCATATTCCCAGTGTTAACTACTATATATATAATACATGATGTGATATTAGTAGCATGCTACCAAGATTTATGCTTGCACGGGTGCACGAATGCGTAGCGCCCTGCTACTAGTTTTATGTTATGTGTGAATCCACTAAAGTACTCATGTTGTATGAAATATTTTTTTATTTTATTATTTAATTAGATAGGCAAAGTTTAGAACGCTATAGTACATCAAACCTGAAGCCATAGGAAGAAAAAAAAAAAAGCCTGAAGACTAAACAGCACAGCAAAAAAAAAAAAAAAAGCCCAGAACACTATAGGAAGAAGAAATAGCCCAAGGAAAATAGGCCTGGGAACAAGAAAGAAAGAAAGAAAGAAACAGTCACAAATAAACAGTAACAAACTGGGCCAAGAATGAAAAAAAGCCTACGAACGGAAGATGGGCGCGCGTCGGGTTGGCGCACGCGATGCGGTCCGACCAGGGTGGCAACTAGCACTCCCCGCTGCTCCTACACCATCCCGTCCCTCGCCTCTACCTCTTCCACCGCCGCCGCCACGCTCGTCTTTGTGCCCGCCCCGGCCCGGCCCAGCGCCGGCAGCAGGCGCCGCCATCCGGCATCCTCGAGGACCGCTGAAGGCGTCACCTGCGCCAGAGCGCCGGGCCGCAGCCCATCGCCGGACAATCAAACCCTAGAAATTTTTTCCCATGGATAAGAAAGAAGAAGGGGGTGGGGAGGTAGAGGGAACCGGATCCACCAAATCCGTCCATCGCCGCCCGAGCCACGGTAAGAAGCTCGTCAAGCGGGGACCAAGTGGCGGCGTGGGAAGTCTTTTTTTTTTTTGAAACAAGGGCGTGGGAAGTCTCGCTCGGCGGAGAGGGAAAAGGACGGGACTAAAGGGGAGGGGGAGGGGAGGGAGGGGGGGAGAGGATGTTTCATTTTTTCGAAAAAAAAATAACATGCGGGAGGGAGAGGGATGATGTTTTTTTCGGTGAAAAAAAGAGAAACCAAGAATCGAACCCCGGTCGATTGGTGCGGGGAGCGGGAGCTGGAGGCGGTGGGAGGCTTCAATGCGGGTGTAAAGATGGCGCGGATCGGGTTTGGGGCGGGTATCCGCGGGTTTTGGTTTTTCGGGTTTTGGGTTTGGTGTTGGTTTTTCGCCCACGGTTTTCATGTTCGGGTTCGGGTTCGGGTTCGGGTTTGGTTTTGGTTTTTTTTTTTTCACCCGTGGATATCCAATGGATATCCGAAATAAATCATTTGGAATTAAAACTAATGTTTTATAATATGTTAATAATAACTTGTTTAATTAGATTATTAAATTTATTCAAATTTGACTTATGAA
Source organism: Hyparrhenia diplandra (assembly GCA_015847255.1). NCBI lineage: Eukaryota > Viridiplantae > Streptophyta > Magnoliopsida > Poales > Poaceae > Hyparrhenia > Hyparrhenia diplandra. Next base: position 243,454 of record JADLZK010013049.1, read on the forward strand.
AATATTTATTTATTTGTTGCCTCTTGTTTATACATGTGAATATGTATATAGATATCTACGGGTTTTGGGTATCCATTCGGGTTTCGGGTATCCGTTCGGGTTTAGGGTATCCGCGGGTTTGGTTTTGTCTTTGGATTTCCACCCGAATCGGTTTCGGGTTCGGGTTTTGACTTCGGGTTTCGGTTTTGGGTGCACGGAGACTCCACCCGATCGAACCCGACCCATTGCCATCCTTACGCGGGTGGGAACATGGGAGGGGAGGGGAGAGGATGTTTCATTTTTTTCGGAAAAAATAACATGCGGGAGGGAGAGGATGATGTTTTTTGGTGAAAAAAGAGAAACCAAGAATCGAACCCCTGGTCGATTGGTGCGGGGAGCGGGAGCTGGAGGCGGTGGGAGGCTTCAACGCGGGTGTAAAGATGACAGCCGGATTGGGTTGGGGCGGGTATCCATTTGGTTTCGGTTTTTCGGGTTTTGGGTTTGGTGTTGGTTTTTCGCCCACGGTTTTCGGGTTCGGGTTCGGGTTCGGGTTTGGTTTTGGGTTTAGTTTTTCACCGTGGATATCCAATGGATGGATATCCGAAATAAATCATTTGGAATTAAAACTCATGTGTTTATAATATGTTAATAATAACTTGTTTAATTAGATTATTAAATTTATTCAAATTTGACTTATGAAAATATTTATTTATTTGTTGCTTCTTGTTTATACATGTGAATATGTATATAGATATCTGCGGGTTTCGGGTATCCATTCGGGTTTCGGGTATCCGTTCGGGTTTCGTGTATCCGTGGGTTTGGTTTTGTCTTTGGATTTCCACCGAATCGGTTTCGAGTTCGGGTTCGGGTTTTGACTTGAATTTCGGTTTTGGGTGCACGGAGACTCCACCCGATCCGAACCCGACCCGTTGCCATCCTTACGCGGGTTGGAACATACGACGCGTTGAAGAATCCAATTATAGTACTCCCTCCGTTCGAAAACGTGCAACTATGGGTTCGTGCCCACAAAAGTAGTGTATGTTTGACCAAATTTCTATTAAATACTATTCATAGACTTCAAATTAATTTATTAAAAAATATATCTCGTAATGAATCTAATGATATTTATTTGATAATATAAATATTGATAATTTTTATCTATAATTAATCAAACTTGAGATACTAAACCATGACAACGTGCTAGAATTGTATTTTTTTTGAATGGAGGGAGTACAGATAGAAGATAGATAGAGGCGGTTGCTCCAAACGTTGCCTCATTTGTGGATGGAGGGAGTATGTTTAGATCCAAAGTTTGGATTGTGATTTCTCGTCACATCAAATCTTTTGTCTCATGTATGGAGCACCAAATGTAGTTAAACGAAATAATTAATTACATAGTTTGGACGTACTTTGCGAGACAAATCTTTTAAGCCTAGTTAGCTCATGGTAGGACAATAATTATCACAAACAAACAAAAATACTACGATGTTAAATTTTAGCTACGATTGTCGAATTTTAAGTGAACTAAACACAGCCCGACATAGATAGACAGACAGGGGAGAGATATGTCCCGTCGTCAGCTCCGTGTCAAGCTAGCACCCCGGACCCGAAAATTTTATTGATTTCACCGGAGCACCGAAGACTTCACGTCCGCTCCCGTCCACCGCAAGCCCCCGTATGTGCACACTTGTAAAGTTCAATCGTTCTACGTACTGATCAAAAGTGAAAACAAAGCAACTAAAAAGAGTTGCAGTGATATACCCTGAAGAAGATCACTACCAAGGGCACCGGCAACGCCGTTCTTACTAGTTGATATATCTTGCTATTCGAAGTAGTTGTTAAAGCTCGATGTGGTGCAGAGGTGAAGTCGTGTAGTTGTTCCTGCACACATGCGGCTGGATATGCCAATGTACAAAATTTCAAATCAAATACTCCCTCCATCCCAAATTGTAAGTCATTCTAAAAATCTTGGAGAGTCAAAGCATTTTTAAGTTTAACCAAATTTATATGATAAGATAATAACATTTAGAATGTCAACTAAATATCATTAGATTTTTTGTTAATTATACTTTCATAGTATACCTATTTGATGTCATAGTTTTTTATAATTCTCTTTATAATTTTGGTCAAACTTAAAATGCATTGACTCTCTAAAATTCATGGAATAACTTACAATTTAGAATGGAGGGAGTATGTCATAACAAATCCATAATAATCTATACCTACTAATAAAAAGAGAAAATTTCCGGCTTTCCGTCGTCCAGCCTTGTAGTCTTCCGTCGTCCTTGGCCTTGGTCCAGCCCAGCCTAGAAGTCCCGTAGTCTTCCATCGTCCTTGGTCCAGCCCTCTGCCTTTTACCGTCCAAATTACGGAACGCAGTCCAATCTATTAGGACTCCAAGTCGTTTCTGCTCTCCCGTCACCGTCCAAATTACGGAACGCAGTCCAATCTATTAGGACTCCAAGTCGTTTCTGCTCTCCCGTCAAGGAATCAAAATCCACAGATCAATCCAAATACAAACCCAACTTTAGAAAAATCAGCTTATAATTAACTGAAATCGGACACCAATCATGAATGCCCCGATCAAGCAGCCGTGCAACATCATACATGGAAACGAGAGTTTTAAACAGAGACAAATCGGAGTCCTAAACAGAGACAAATCGGACATCCAAGTATAATCATGTAAACAACAGCCGTGCAACTTTTAAAGCTCCAAAGTTCACAGGAATTCCACGATCAAGCAGTCGTGCTACTTTTAAAACTCCAAAGTCCGGATCAAGCAGGAGATAAGGCTGCGGATGAACACGAACAAAATATGAATCCAGGTTAGTATACAGTAGTAGTAATCAAAAAAGCTTCAATCAACTATATAAAAGCTACTTTAACAAACATTATTTTTAAAGCTCCAAGTTTCACAGGAAGTCCCGAGCAAGCAGGAGATAAGGCTGCGGATGAACAAGAACAAAATATGAATCCAGGTTAGTATACAAGTAGTATTACTTTTAATAAAGTTATTTTTAATCAACAATAGATTCAAACATTGCCCTTAACTCTCATGCAGATAATTCTTTTTGCAAAGAGAGTCCAGTGTTGACTGCCAAGGAAAAGAAAAGAAAAGCAGAGAGAACGTTGTGCACGGATGACCAATGAAGAAAAACAAGAAAAATTAAAAAAACGACGTGAAGCCTATCAGCAAAAGAAAAGGGACCCAGAAGAATATCAAATAAAAAAAGAGCAGAAAAAACGAAAGAGAGAGGCAGTATTATGCGCAGATGACCAATGAAGAAAAAAAAGAAAAAATTAAAAAATCAGTGAAGCCTATCAACAAAATAAAAGGGACCTTTAAGAATATCTATATCTATATCTATTAATAAAGCAAGGAAAATTTGGTGTCCAGACCGCAGGATCCTCCCAGCCATCGGATTGGCATCAATGGTTTAGATCGACCGTTAGATAAGTGGGCACGTGGGGGCGGCGTGGACCCAGCAAAATTGCACAGCCCAGCCCCAGACAGCAGAAGTTGAAGCCCATGGGGGAATTCGGCAGGCTAAAAGCCCGAATAAACCATGTTCTCCGTTCTTGTTTAGTCTTCTTTTTTTTTTTTAACATCTCCATTTTTCTTTTTCTTTTTGGTCATACGGAGTATGTCTCGCTACCCTGCTGCGCCGGCCATCCCATGCTCCTGTGTTTCATGATTTGTTTTTGTCTTTTTCATATAACTCACTTTTCGATCGAAATAAATAATAAACACCGTATTATGATAAAATATAAATAAATATGTAATAGTGCCGTTATCCGTCCCGTTGCAAACTCACGGGCATATTTGCTAGTAATAACTAAAGTGAAAGTTGAAACATAAATAATTAAGAAGGGTGTTCACAGCTTTTTTTTTTTTTTTGTCTCTTTGCAGCTTTCTCCCACAATGCAAATATGCTAACACCCTTCTTCTTCATCTTCATTACAAGAATTAAGAATACATTCAAAAGAATTAGAAAACTAATTTTTCAATAGTTCACCGAGAAGTGGATCTAGGGACTGGCTGTTCTGTATCTGCTTCCTCACCTTGCTGCCGAGGGGAACTGGGTAAGGGCCGGTCGCCGGTGCTTGGAGGTGCTGCGCAGCTGCAGCCTGCAAAAGGGCGCCGCCGCCGATGGCCAGGCCGGCTCCTTCGCGTTGGGGCCCGCAGCAGGAGGGGTCGAGCCGGCGAGCGGCAAGGGGGGGAAGGGGAAAGGGGCAGGGGTAAGCTGGCCGGGGTGGAGGAGGTGGTGAGGTGCTGCCCACAGGCGCTGGTCGCCAGAGTGGGATGGGGGACTGGGGAGGACGGGAGGTGCGTGCGCGTCTGCGCGGTTGCACGGAGCAGCCTAGCGCGAGGCCGCGAGCAGGGGTGCGATGGGAGGAGCTACCAAGGATGTATTTTGGCTGCTTCCTTCGTGGGCTGCCAGAAACATGTTCAATCTAACCTGTATCAAGATATGTATAAACTTTGTATACTTATTAGTTTAATCTCTCAAATCTTGGTCTTGGGTATGCCTTGCCATACAGGGGCATACCCCTGGCGCCGCCACTGCCTGCACACAGTGTGTACTCGAGCACTACTGGGAAGTAGACGTATAGTGAGCAGTCACGCGAGGCCTTGGACACTCCTCAAAAACCTGATAGTCCGCACACAGGTATAGATAGATGTCAAAGACAAACAATGGGTTGGGAGGCCTACTCTACCAACACCAACTAGCTTAGATCCCCGCGCTTCGCGCGGGTAGATGTGAGAGTGCTGGCAATGTATAAAGTGTTTGGATGCGGTCACATAGAAGCATAGAAGTTTGGTATATGAGCATTTAGTAATAATAATATGGTTGTAGAGACGTAAAGCGGCAGCTGAGCCATGTATATGTGTAAATATTGATGGGATAGTCTGTTGTTTACATATAGGAATCACCATAATAGTCACATTTCTTGGATCATGGCAGGGCGTGTGGGAGGTTCATTTTATCTGCCTTGGTAGCGTCGGTGTATCCGTATACATTATGGAAACATGCAATTTGGAGTTAATAAGGATTTATTATGGGGATTACAACTTGGAAATTAATTATTGAAATTGGGTTAATGAAACTGGAATGTAAGAGCTTAGAGGATGGGGCAAAAATTCAGAGACTAACACACAATTTGGAGTTAATATGGTTTTTTATTGGGATTATAACTTGGGAATTAATTATTGAAGTTGGATTAATGAAAATGGAATGTAAGAGCTTTTTAAAGAGTTTGGGGTGTGCGTAGTTTATTTAGGATTTTTTTCAGATTTTTTTCATGCATCGGATATTTCTTGTTCACTAACGGGGAATAATGTTCATGTCGGGGTTTACTGTTCATTAATGGGTTTACTGTTTATATTGGTTTATGGATGTTACTGTTATGAGACCCGACCCGTTACTGTTCGTTAATGGGTATTTACTGTTTGCTAACGGGTATTTATTGTTTATGCTACAGGGTATGTACTTGTTTGCTAAAGGGTATTTCTTGTTCATATTACCGGGTATGTATTGTTCACTAACGGGTATTTACTATTCATAAGCACTGTGGGCACCAATGTTGAACTCTGGGGGTTCAGCGGGGGAGGTTCTCATCCCGGGTGGTGCTCCGGGAGAGGGAACGCGTAAAATGGCTAAGTCCTAAAGTGATGGAGGTGATGAGAACACAAAGGGATGTCTTGTATTACTGATCTCACCAACCGTCTTACATGAGAGCCGACGCTCCCTATTTATAGTCTTTGGTTTCAAGAAATGTGTTTTTACAATTATGCCCACGGCATATCCTCAGAATATTCCCTACCGTTTCCTCCGCTAGTAAGGGCACCGTGGTCATCCCTCCCGGAGCTCCGACGGCGTCCCGCGGCCTCTCGGACGGTCGCCCGAGGCGATGCTCTCCAAGACCTCCACCTGCTTGTGCCAGAGGTCTCGAAATTCCGCTTGGCATGCTCCGGCGGCTACAGGGATGAAAGCCCTTGAGTAGCTTCGCGGTTCTGTTCCTGGACCTCCGCCCACCACGTGGGTTCCGCCGGAGCCCTCCTCTTTCGTGATCTTTCGTACGCCGTCTCCGTCCGTGAAGCCCTGCCTTCGTCGATGACCTCAGGGCTCCGCCATGGAACCTCCGCCGGCTCCGCGAGTCCTGTCAAAATAGCCTACAAAACATCTTCTAACTGGGTCGACTTGTTAGTTTTTACTATTTCAGGAGCAAACCTCCGCCTACTGCAGGGACGGAGTCCCAACAGTTCCCCCCCCTTGAGGGCTAAGGTACAAGGCAAACACGGGCCTTTGGCCTCAACTTGATCGGCAAGTAGTGGAGGTTCTAGCGATTGCGGAGGTGTTGAGTACTACCCTTCCCCCTCGTGTGTTTTGGGTTGTACCTTCGGTTTTAAATTCACTGCGCGAAACCTTCGTTCCGGATGGAAAGGCGCGACTTTTGAGACGGATGTGACCGTTAACTTCCCGTTGGTTGCGTCCGTTGACCGCGAAGGTGAAGGGTCGCGGTGGTGGCTATATAAAGCCCCCCTTGCCCACGGAGGCTGTACCCTACCGCTGTCGCTTTCTTCGCTTTCTTTTTTCTCACACCTTCGCTTTCTCATTTCGGCGGAGCTTAGGTTTTGCTTGCTAGTTTGTTTGTTAAGTAGACTCCGAGAGCCTTCGCCTGGCGTGCATGTAGAATTGGCCTACGCTTTTTTGCATGAAGGGCTATTTCCCGAGGTTCGAGCTCTACGGCCCATACTCGGAGCTTCTGTTGGTACGTTTCTTCCAGTATATTGACTATTACGAAGATTGCATGTTGTTAGAAGGCTGCGTGTGCTGCGGACCTAGAGGAATCTCTTTCCCGGCGTTGACGCATCCATTTGTGATTTGATCGGTCGGTCAAAGCCACGAAATGGAGGATATCACATTTGAGTTTGGGAGATCGAAGATGACACAGGACATGGTTGATAAGCTGATTCGTGATGGTTGGATAGAAGCTGGTTGCGCTGAAGCGCCCAAGGGCGAGACCGTGCCGGAGTTTCACGAAGGCTGGGGTGTGGTCTTCAAGGATTTCTTTTACTGTGGATTCAGTTCTCTGTCGACCTCCTTCGTGCAAGAGGTTCTTGAGGCCTTCAAGTGCCAGATACATCAATTGACGCCTCACGCGTTCTTAGCGCTGACTAAGTTTTACTGGGCGTGTGAATCCTATGGGGCTCCTCCGGAGGTTCATGCGTTCGGTCGCTTTTATGAACTTCACAAGCAGCTGAAGGACCTCAAGGCTACTGATGGTACAAAAAGAATTGTCTGTATGGTAGTTGCACCTTCACTCCGCGGAGGTTCCAAGGTGAAGAGAAGGCTGAGATTTCTTATGCCCAGAAGAACAAGTGGAACGCGGGTTGGATGGAGTACTGGTTTTACATGAAGTCTAACTCTGTAACTGTTACTAATGAAGAGGGTACGGAGATTGTCCGTTATCCTTTTGAGTCAAGGCTCACTCCCCGGTAGCTAGGAGTACTATCTACTTGCTGCGAAAAGAGACTAAGGAATACAAAGACTGGCTGCGAAGCTTTTCTTTCACGCGTGCCAGTTATTCCAGTGGCCGTGATCTTGTTGAAGAGATTTGTGCGGCGGATTATGCTCATTTGGCGGAGGTTCGTCCTCCTATTCGCTATGAGAATGTCAACCTACCTGTCTATGGGGATGCGTTGGTGCCTTTTCCTCGCCTGGGGAAAGAATTGGCCACGGGTACTAGCGGCAAAGATTTTATTCTTTTGACTGAGAAGAAAGCTCAGGAGATCATCGGGCCTATTTCGAAGAAGGAGTACTTGGCTCGGAGGTCCGCTGCGGGAAATATGCCCCGTCTTAATTGTGTTTTTAATGAGATGAAGATTAAGTATGGGGATCATGAGGTGCCGCCGACTGTGCTGGCGGCGATGGCTGAGGATGAGAGGAGTGCTGCAGAGGCCGCTGCGAAAAAGGCTGCCGAGGAGGCTGCTAAGCCTTCGGCTACCGGGAAGAGGGGTGCTACCTCGTCTAGATGCGGAGGTAGCAAGAAATTGAAGGTCGGTGGGTCAGCCTCTTCGCGCGTTGCTTCGCGCATAACCAGACGGCCAAAGAGGAGAGCCGAAAGAAGAAAGGACTTGGTCACAAAGTTTCGCTGCAAAACCCACCCGGAGCGGAGCTGCCGGTTCCTCGGCTTTGCTTGCTGGTAAGGTTTCCACTGGAATTTTTGACGATGAGGGGTTTCCTTTGTTGAAGCAGTGCGGGTCTTCATCCGGTGGAGGCTGGTCGCTAAGGTGCGGAAGAGGAGGTTGTGATGGCTGACCCCTTGGCGGGGTTTTCTGATTCTAGCGACAGCAGTCGTACGTGTTCCTCTGATGGGACCCGTGACGAGGAGGCGGACGTTGAAGAAGTTGAGCAGCAGCCCACCCCTCTGCGCCAGGATGTTTTGATGGAGGAAGCTGAAGAGGTCTTTGCCCTCCCTTGCCGGATTTACGAAGACGTGAATGCCATGATCTTGGAGCCTCCGCATGTGACTGCTGAATATCTTGATCTTTGGCAGATCGGGCCAGGCTGAAAAAGAGAAAGGTGCAGTGGATGCTCTTATGAAACTACTTTCGGACATTTCGTTGTCCGGAGGTATTTAGCGTTTTTAGAAATTATACTTGTGCTTTCTAGTTTGTGTTCTAAACCGGTTTTCATGCTTTTATAGGTTCTGGGGCAGTGCTTTTGGGTGATAATCTCTAGGGCTCTACCGAAGCTCCTCGTGTTGAGATGGTGGGAGCTCAAATGCTGCTGAAAGTGGATTTGGGTAATAGTTGACACCTTGATTTCGACACTTGTTTTGATGGTTTGCATGATTTTTGTTGTTTGTTTGACTGTTTTTGCTTGTTTACAGGTGGTGATGTTTATAGCGCTCTTGACAAGGCATATGAGCAAGTTGCTGTTGCCTCTGACGTGGTGGGGAATCTCCGCGGCCTACTGCGCCGTGAGCTCTCAGATCGTGATGCTGTTATCAAGGAGCTTACTGAGAAATTTGACAAGAAGGAGGTAGAGCGATTGGAACTAGCGAAGGTTCTTGATGCAGAACGGCTTGAGCTGACGAAGGCTCTTGAAGCGGAGTGCACTCGCCATGCCCGGGAGCTTGAGGATGCTAAAGTGCTTTTAAACTCTAATCTAGAGAAGGCTGCTGAGAATCTCGCGAAGGTTCAAAAAGAGCTTGAGGAAACGAAGACCAATCTTATCTCCTCTCGTGGCCATCTTAGTTCTAAAGCTAAGCTCTTGGATGAGATCCAGCTTGCCGTTGTCTCCACTGCGCATGCTTACAGCACGGCGGTTACTTCCTGTGGGGCGAAGATGACATCCTTCCCTAAGGACGGGACTGCCCTAAAAATCTTGGGCTGGATGTCGGCTATGCGAAGCTGCCTAACATTTTCTCCGGCGTCTCGGACTTCAGGGCTCGTACCGCTGCTTCTAACATTGCAAGGATTCTAAAAGTTGAGGGTTGTGCTCACGTTAAGGATGTCAAGGTGAAGAGTACCCATACTCCCTCGACTCTTGCTGAAGCTTGCTCAAGTCTGCCACATTTTGTTGGTAACTTTATGAAGAAGTTTTGGATTCCTTATGGCCGAGCGGAGGCTGCAGAAAGTGCTAGGGTACTGCTTCAGGTGTGTTGTCTTTTTCTTGTGTTTTTGTTTTTCAGATTTGTTGGATAGTTATTTTGGCTAAGTCATGCTTTGCATTGATGTTTTCATAGGCCTCTGATAAAGCTCCCAGCTTTGACGTTGGCCCTTCTACTAAGAAAACTTCCAGCCCGGAGGCCGGCCTGAAAGAATCTGCAGCGGAGCTTCCCAAGGACCGCTCTATTGAAGAGGCGGCAAGGCACGATGAAGATGCGTCGCAAGCTCTGCCGACCACGGCCACGGATGGTAGAGGAGAAGAGGTTTAGAGCTTTTTCTAGGTTCTTTTAATGTTGGAGGATTTTGCTGTGCCACTTTGTAAATATAATGCTAGTATTCCAGAACTGAGTACTGATGTTGCTGTAAATATATGCCGTTCCATGCGCAGGTCTCTGAAGGTGAGCCTGCGCTGGATGAATTGCCCTTATGCTTTTATCGTGATGGTGTTTACGTAGACGGAGACTATTGGAAATTTTGGCGCGATAATGTTCCAGGTGCTAGGGTGTCCGAGATGTATGAGGACGTGTTAGACGATTTAGGTGGTGAGCGGATGGCCTTTGCTTATGATATAGCTTGGGAAGGACCTCCACCTTGTTAGCTTTATTTGTTCTCCGATTTTTGTTTCCTTTTTTTGGAGGTTTGTGCGCACTTGTGTGGATATGTGCAAATGTACAATTGAAGCTTTCATGTAAATTGATGTTTGCTTTACAACTCTTTGTTTGTGTACAAAGTGTGTCTCTGCTATTTTATTTTCTTACTCTGTAATGAGGATGCCTGAGCATGTCGTTCGGAGCATTGAAGATGTTCGCGCTTGTCTTCGCATCCTTCTTGGCTATTGCGGAGGTTGCCTCCGCGTGCATGAACCAAGTTGCGCATGGTGTCGTAATTGATCTGACTTTTTGTCCAGTTGATGCAGGTCATTCTTCCACGTCTGCGACTTTCCTTTCTTGATTCTTGGCTATGGCAGGGGATTACTCTGCCTGCTCGAACCGTCAAGCGGGTATCTCCGCTCTTGAGGTGACATGTTTCCTTCAAACTTTGCGGAGGTGTAGCGAAGGTTAGGCTTTTTTGCCCTGTGGTCGTTGGGCACCTAGTGTGGATTTTGCTCGTGGATGCCTCATTGTAGCTCTATGTTTTGGGGGGATGTTACGAATCTTTATGCAGTCTCCCCCCTCAACATATCCAGGTGTCCTAGGGCTTACGCATCTTTACTCGGTATCAAGTCTTCTTGAATTGGGTTGGCGGAGGTTTACATTAGCTCCCATGGTGTCTTTGGCGGGGTGGTTTACTTTGTTAGAGGGGTTTTCCGGACTACTTGAAGCAATGGGTTTGGGTTTGGTTTTATAGTGCCCCGAGGGCTTGGCTCATTTACTTGCGTTTATTGCTTGGTACTTTTGGTAGGTAGTAACGGGCAATATAAAAGGAAGGGTGGACTCCCCCCTTCAAACTCATTCAGAGGGGTCTGCTATGGTTTTATAGTCACTTGCTTGGTTATCGGTGGGATTGAGACCGTGTGAGGATTCGTAAGGATGCTGGCACGATGCTTCTAGACTTAGGCCTAGTACTAAGGTTTTGGCCTGCGGCTAAGGATCGTGGTTGTTGCTGTTTAGGAGTTGGCAGTACGATCTCTAACAGCCGCGGAGCTATTAACTCTTGCCTATGGATGTGGCGTCTCTAGGCGCTGCCTTGTTTCCTATAAGCGGAGCTTTTGGTGGAGCTATATGGCGCCAGTTCCACTGCTGTTGGAGCAAGCACATCTCCAGCGTCTGCTGTGTACACGCCCTGTTGGGTTTTGTTACTGCGGAGGCTTGGGCAGCCAATTGAGGGTTCTGGTAGATAAGGCAACTGTTCCGGAGCTTCTGTTGTTGCATGTGCGGAGTGTAGCTGCTACCTATGTTCCAATCGATGGCGTCGCGCAACCTCCGCCATCTGCTGTGCTAACAGGGTTCATCTTGCTACCAGAACACATATAGCTGCAGCTAGTACAATGTCAAGCACTTTTTGGTGCTATGATGCATTTGTAATCTTTTGCGGAGGTGTTCGCCGCTATGTTTTGTATAAATGCAGGGAGTACCCCTTGAATAAAAAAGATTTTTTTGTACCTTAGCTTATTATAGAATATTCATGTTTTTTGTGAAGGTTTCTATTGTATATTAGTTGTACGATTTCTGTTTTCTTATGCTTTCCCAGCTACTACTGTGCCATTAGAGGTCCTTCCCTGGTTTGAGCCTCCGTGCTCCCGCCAAGGTAGGTCCTCCGTGTTTTTGGTATGTTTGTCGAATAACGTGGCTTCGTTGGTGGCCGCTTTCGACTGTCTCGCTGGAATGTGATTGAAACATGCGGGGGTTGCATACGAGATATATAGAAAACCAAGCAGTTTTTTCATAAGTTTTTGGATGTATAAAGCACGACACGAAGGTCTTTACTTTGCAGCCTGCTGCCCATTGAAAACTTGGGTCTTTTTTCAGGGTTGACTTACAGTATGCATATCGCGAAGGTTTCTCGCCTTGCGACCTGGTGCCCAGATGTGTTCCAGGACTTTTTCTAGGGTTTTTTGATTACATGGAATAAAACGCAAAGCCTTTGACACTGCGACTTGGTGCCCGAGATAATTCTGGGTCTTTTTCCAGGATTTTGAAAGTAGACTATGTTTACATGACCTCCTGTAGCAATTTTCCCACAGGTTGTTTTGGCGAAATGTGTGTACCTCACAGAGGCTTCCTAGCTGAGGGCTCTGCTTTTAGCTTGATGCAGAGGCTCCGTCTTGTCGCTGCTTCGGCTTGTTGGGGACTTCTTGCCTTGGTTTTCGTGGGTGCCAGTGTTGAACTCTGGGGGTTCAGCAGGGGAGGTTCTCATCCTGGGCGGTGCTCCAGGAGAGGGAACGCGTAAAATGGCTAAGTCCTAAAGTGATGGAGACAAAATCGCCACAGCTGCGGTTGCGGCTGCCCGTGCTAGAACGGCGAAGGCGGAGGCTGCAAGAAAAGAAAACTTGCGGCGGAGGCTGCTACAAAAATTCCGGCGGAGGTTCGGGCCGCATGAGCCTCTGTCGATAATTTTACTGTTCCGATGACGGAAACTGGAGTAAACCCCGAGGAGACAGTTATGGGGGACGCTATGGCTGGTTTTTCGTCTTCTGGCGATAACGCGAAAGAGGAAAACGTTGTTGTCCTAAGCGATACGGAGGGTGACGCGGAGGTCGAGCAAGGGCTCTGTCTGTCTCCTGCAGTGACCTCTGATGAAGTGGATGACTTCACTGTGCCTCGTGGCTAGGGCAGTATCAGCGCCAGACAAATGGAGGCCTTGCGAGCTGCGCACAAGGAGTGTAAGGGCAAAGGTGGGCGACTTTGTTTGTTTTCTATCGCCGCAGGAGGTTTTATTGTGAAGATTTTGATTTTTATTTTCTTGGCTTATTCTTCCCGCGCGAAGTGTGGCTAGAACTTCTGGCGGAGGTGGTGGGGTCGATCTGGAGCTTGAGGATTTTGCGGCTCCTTTTGTTAAGGAGATTGCGGAAGGTACCTTCGGAGCATTTGCTTTTTCCCATTTATTGTCTTGCGGTGGAGTTTTCTTTTCATTAAAGGTGATTTTTCTTGTTTATTGCAGACAAAAGTTTCCTTAGGGTGGTGGACAAGGTCTGGGCCCAAAATTTGGCGGTTAGTGCTCTTCGTAGCTTTACTGTTTATTTGTATATTCTTGGTTTGGTTTTATGCTAACTTTCTGGTTTTCTTTTGCTCGTCTAGTCCCTTTTTTATCTTATGAAGCCCTCCGCGAGCGTATGTATAAGGAGATAGCCTTACATACAAGTAGCTTGGAGGGGTTCAAGAAGAAGTCTGTTGAGTTGGAAAAAGAGCGCCAAAAAGCTAGCGGAGCTTCTGGAGGCTGAGCGCGTGCGCCACGTTCAAGAAGTTGAGAAAGCTAAGAGGGCAGAAGAGGCCATGGCAGCCAAGGCTGCGAAGGCCATTGCTGATTTGGCCAATGTTCAGACGGAATTTACAAGGGTCAAGGCTGAAGCTGAGTTGCGCGGTAGGCGGCTTGAGGAGATTCAGGCTGCTGCGACCTCCGCGGTTGGCGCTTATGTTGGCGCTGTTGGCTCCTGCGGTGCTAAGACTACGGCGCTTCCCGAGGGTAGCACTGTTGAGGGCATCATTAAGTGGATGTCTATCAACTTCGGGAAGATGCCTAGTATTTTGAAGAGTGTCTCTGATTTTGGCGCTAGGGCTGCCATTACGACCGGGGCTCAAATCCTGAAGTCCGAGGGCTGCGAGCATGTCGAGAGTGTTAAAGTGCGTGACACTCATGAGCCTTCGGCCTCCGCGGAGCTTTCAAGGGGCCTTAGCCGTTTTGTTGGTAGCTTCCTGAGGACCTTTTGGATGCGACGGGGCTATGCGGAGGCTGCTGGCCTAGCGAAAATTCAGCTTGAGGTGCGCCTTTTGACTTTATATTTTGATTGGTTTTTGTTGTTTTTTCTTTCTCTTTTACTAAATATTTTTCGTTATCTTCCTTCAGGTTGCTTTGGGGGCTTCCAAGGCTGCTGGAGAACCCGCTGCTGCTGTTTTAGTGTCTACGCCTGCTCCTGCTGCTGTGGGGCGTCCCGCGGCTGAGTCTCCGCGTGGCACAGACCAGGGGGCTGCCTCCATCGTGGATTCCGTGGAGCCTTCTGCTACAATCGATGCGCAAGGTGAAAACGCATCGCATGCTCAGCAAATGAAGGATAGCCTTGTGGCCGATGCTCCCAGGGCTTCCGGAGGTGGTCGGGCCTCCGCTGAAGAGGTGTAGTGTTTTTTTTAGGTTTTTAGACTAGTCTAGTTGGTATAGTGCCTTTTGACCTTTTGTAATGTTGGTTGTTTTGTATATACTGATGCTTTTATAAATTGGAAATATTCCATGCGCAGGTCTCTGGGGATGAGCTTGCGCTGGATGTGCTACCTGTCTGCTTTTATCATGACGGTGTTTATATTGACGGAGGTTTATATTGACGGAGGTTATTGGGAGCTCTGGCGTGATACCTTCGGGACTTGGTCCCGGCAGGTGGCGGAGGTCCCCCAGGCCTCTCTGTGATTCATGGTGATATTTCTCTAATGTACCTGTGCAGGCACAAGCGGTGTTGGAACCCGGCCCCGGTAGGCGGCGGAGGTCCCCCAAGCCCTCCCACGACCGACAGCGCTAGTGGAACGCCAGGCGGAGGCCATACTCTCCACTAGCTGAACTCGACTACGGAACGGCCTTCGGGCTTGGCGGAGGCCTCGGACCTGCGGAGAAGAAGACCGGAGGTTTCCAAGGAGCTCCGCGGGGCGAACCCGAGCGGAGATTCTGAGAGCATGCGGAGGCTCCGGGGTCTTCGGGCTTGGCGGAGGCCTCGGATCTGCGGAAATGAAGACCGGAGGTTCCCAAGGAGATCCACGGAGCGAACCCAAGCGGAGACTCTGAGAGCATGCGGAGGCTCCGGGAGAGAAGCAAACCCTAGCACGTCTGCTTCTCAATGGGCCGCAGCGCCAATGGGCCGGGCGACGGACCCGCATGCAAAGGCGGTTTGCAGGAAGAAAAGACATCATTGCCCCTGCCCCGATAACCGCGGCCGACGGATATCCCGAGAATATGCCGGGGGCAAATTTGTAAAGCGACCTTTACTGTAATTGAGGGCTATAAATAGAGAGCTTTGACTCTCATGTAAGACAGTTGTTGAGATCATCAATACATGGCAACTCTTTGTATTCTCCTCACACTTTAGGACTTAGCCATTCTACTCGCCCCCTCTCCTGGAGCACCGCCCGGGTAGAGAACCTCCCCTACTGAGCACCGCCCGGGTAGAGAACCTCCCCTACTGAACCCCTAGAGTTCAACATTGGCGCCCACCATGGTTGGCACGAAAATCACCCTTAGCCGAAAAACCAAGGCAAGAAGTCCCCCAACAAGCCGAGAAGCAAATGACAAGACGGAGCCCTCGCCTAGGAAGCCGCTGTGAGGTACACACATTTCGCCAAAACAACCTGTGGGAAAATTGCTATAGGAGGTCATGTAAACGTAGTCTACTTTCAAAATCCTGGAAAAAGACCCAGAATTATCTCGGGCACCAGGTCGCAAGGTCAAAGGCTTTGCGTTTTATTCCATGTAATCAAAAAACCTTGGAAAAAGCCCCGGAACACATCTGGGCACCAGGTCGCAAGGCGAAAACCTTCGCGATATGCATACTGTAAGTCAACCCTGAAAAAAGACCCAAGTTTTCAATGGGCAGCAGGCTGCAAAGTAAAGACCTTCGTGTCGTGCTTTATACATACAAAAACTTATGAAAAAACTGCTTGGTTTTCTATATATCTCGTATGCAACCCCCGCATGTTTCAATCACATTCCAGCGAGACAGTCGAAAGCGGCCACCAACGAAGCCATGTTATTCGACAAACATACCAAAAACGCGGAGGACCTACCCTGGTGGGAGCACGGAGGCTCAAACCAGGGAAGGACCTCTAACGGCACAGTAGTAGCTGGGAAAGCATAAGAAAACAGAAATCGTACAACTAATATACAATAGAAACCTTCGCAAGAAAACATGAATATTCTATAATAAGCGAAAGTACAAAAAAATCTTTTTTATTCAAGGGGTACTCCCTGCATTTATACAAAACATAGCGGCGGACACCTCCGCAAAAGATTACAAATGCATCATAGCACCAAAAAGTGCTTGACATTGTACTAGCTGCAGCTATATGTGTTCTGGTAGCAAGATAAACCCCGTTAGCACAGCAGATGGCGGAGGTTGCGCGACGCCATCGATTGGAACATAGGCAGCCGCTACACTCCGCACAGGCAACAACAGAAGCTCTGGAACAGTTGCCTTATCTAGCAGAACCCTCAATTGGCCGCCCAAGCCTCCACAGTAACAAACCCCAACAGGCCGTGTACACAGCAGACGCTGGAGATGTGCTTGCTCCAACAGCAGTGGAACTGGCGCCATATAGCTCCACCAAAAGCTCCGATTATAGGAAACAAGGCAGCGCCTAGAGACGCCACATCCATAGGCAAGAGTTAATAGCTCCACGGCTGTTAGAGATCGTACTGCCAACTCCTGAACAGCAACAACCACGATCCTTAGCCACAGGCCAAAACCTTAGTACTAGGCCTAAATCTAGAAGAAGCATCGTGCCAGCATCCTTACGAATCCTCACACGGTCTCAATCCCACCGATAACCAAGCAAGTGACTGTAAAACCATAGCAGACCCCTCTGAATGAGTTTGAAGGGGGAGTCCACCCTTCCTTTTATATTGCACATTACTACCTACCAAAAGTACCAATCAATAAACACAAGTAAATGAAACAAGCCCTCGGGGCACTATAAAACCAAACCCAAACCCATTGCTTCAAGCAGTCCGGAAAACCCCTCTAACAGAGTAAACCACCCCGCCAAAGACACTATGGGAGCTGATGCAAACCTCCGCCAACCCAATTCAAGCAGACTTGATACCGAGTAAAGATTTGTAAGCCCTAGGACACCTGGATATGTTGAGGGGGAGACTACGTAAAGATTCGTAACATCCCCCAAAACATAGAGCTACAATGAGGCACCCACGAGCAAAATTTACAAAGTGCGACAAACCTCTAACAGAGTAAACCACCCCGCCATAGCAGACGGGTAGCACCCCTTCCCGGTAGCTAAAGGCTTAGCAGCCTCGCCGACAGCCTTTTTCGCAGCGGACTCCACAAAGACTCCTCTCATCCTCGCCACTCCGCCGCCGCCAAGTCGGCGGCACCTCAAAATCCCCATACTTAATCTTCATCTCATTAAAAACGCGATTAAGACGGGGCATATTTCCTGCAACGGACCTCCATCGAAAGAGCCCATCGAAATAGGATCGACGATCAGCCTTCTTCTCGGTCAAAAGAATAAAATCTTCGCCGCTAGTACCCGCGGCCAATTCTTTCCCCCAGCGAGGAAAAGGCACCAACGCATCCCCATAGACGGGTAGGTTGACATTCTCATAGCGAATAGGAGGGACGAACCTCTGCCCGCGGAGCATAATCCGCCGCACAAATCTCTTCAACAAGATCACGGCCCACCATGGAATAACGGCGCGAGAAGAAAGCTCACGTGCACCCGTCATTGTCCTAAAGATTGCACCGAAAAAGTAATAATCCGGTAGTCCGCCGGGTGTCCTCGAAGAACCCGATTCAACCACATATGACAACTCATACCAGGGATCAACAAAGGAGTAACTACAACATTACCACATTTGTTACAAAATATAAATCGTGAGTGCAGTAAGAATAGTAACATAAATTTACAAAATATGAGTAAGCTACTTTTTAGTAAACTTAATTGCGTGAAAGCATAGTAGAACTATAGGGGACAACCAGATCATGTCGAGCCCACTAACATGACCATGATTATCGACGAGTTAGTAACTTTTTACAAAATATGAGTAAGCTACGCAATTGAGGGGTTAACAAACCCCGAGTACACAATTGTACTCCGTTAACAAGACTTACCCGACGAAAAAAGAAAAGACACCAAGAATATCTTTGGCTTAAGAGTAGTAGAGCTAGAAAAGAGGAGTTTTGCGTAAAAGCTTACTACAAGTGGATCCTTACTTACAATCTTTTAGTCAAGTTTTAGCATCAATTTTGATGAAGCTTATTATAGTTAGATTTGCACCTGTTCTATCTCAATCACTTGTATTAAGCATCACATTCCACATTCATCTCTTCATCTCTTTTCCATAGTCACCATATTTCATTAATTAACTACGATGTAGAACGTAGAATCGAGTCTTCTTCTCTCGAGAAGCAACAGCGATTCGAATCGACTATACCTAGCCGGGGGATTCCTAACCACATGACATATGTAGGTCCCGGACCTACATATATCAACCTTCACTCGATCCTCCAAAATGTGAACGGGTCCAGCGCCACCGAGAGCACAATACTCCACCTCCCTACACTATTCTAGTAGGGTGGGTACACGCTATTCCCATCATCTTTCCACTCCCAGTGCACGGTTGTCCTTTCCCATAATGGAATAGCCGAGATATCATGCTTATCGGAGTATGTGGCTAGTTACAAAGTCTCGACTCACACATGTCTACAACGGACGGTCCTTAATCGACATAGACGGATGAGCATGACCAGGCAACCCCTGTCGGCTTAACCACCAAAGACATTTCCCATGTCCCGTCCGGTCTCCATTTAAACATCATCATCGTTAAGGTATTCTCATGACCCAAAAACAGAGTCGAGGAGAGCAAAGGTAAAACCTATTTCTCGCGAACAATGAAACCACCCTACGACTTCTACCAGGATCTAAGCATTACAAAGCATTAAAGATTGGCCTACTCATACTAATGGGATATCATCCGAAATAAGCGAATTCAAGGTAATCATGCAAAGAACGGTTTTAACCAACTCCTACTTACTTAATGCACATTTCACAAGACTTTAGGTGTAATAAAGTATTTGTAAAACAGAGAAGGGTTAATGCTCTGGGGCTTGCCTGTGTTGCAGGAAAAGTCGATTGTAGAAGGAACATTGAAGTCAAACTTGGCATCAACACCCTTGATAGATGACCTTCTTCGAAGCTTGTCCACGAGAACCTTCTCACTCTCGTTTGCTATACGTGAAGAAATGATGTATTGCTTAATATGATGAAATGCATGACATGATGCATGATGAGAGATGCACAAGTGCACAACAGAAGTTAAACAAGTTATAACTTAACATGGATTAACAGGGTTAACATGAAGAGCAATCAAGACTTGCATACATGCATCTACTAACTAAACAATTTGGGTAAATCATTTTAATTAATAACCAACATGTGAATTACAATCAAACCATGAAAGTAATTAAGTTGCCCAGAACAGCAGGGGTTTGGGTGTTCCAAGGTCTTCATTCAATCCAAAAGTACACTCAAGTCATTTCATGATCTATGCTAATCATTTAATAATTATTAACTAATAATTAAGGCATATAATTAAGGATATATATAAACATCATCAAATTAATCCCAAACTTTTCGTGAAGGTTGTTACTAGCATAAAAACAGATACACAAAAAGTTTCATGATCATTGGATATTTATTTTAGCCTACAAAAATCATGGAATAAGCATTTCTTAATTAAAAGGGATATTTTAAGCATACAAAAACTATTGATTTTCATCATTTCATATTTTTTTTCCTAGGTAGAGCACATCATGAAGAGGTTACACAAAAATTTTCATCATTTTATCATTCCTAATTATTTAGTTATGAAAATCACAAGTTCAGCATATATCCTGAAAAAGGAAAAAGAGAAACTGCACTGTTTTTCACAATTCATATGAGTCACGAACTTTGTAGTTAAACCCTTGCCTTTCTTCAAATTTGAACGCAAGGTCCCCGAGCTCGGGAAGCGTCGATTTTGGCCGGAGGGGCGGTCGCCGGTGGCAAGGGGGAGAGGCTCTAGGGCACGCCTGGGCCAAGCACCGTCGGTTGGCGCGGCCGAGAGAGGGAAAGAGAGAGAGTGCAGCGGCTGCGGGCTTAAGAGGGCGAGGGCGACGTCGTGGCCTCGCCAGCACCTTCACGAACTCACCACGCAGGCGTCCGCGTGCGGAGAACATCGCAAAGGCGCGCCAAAGACGCACCTTGCCGACGTCGGCAGCGGCCAGGCAGAGGCTGATCTCCCGGTGGCACTGTAGCAGTACCCTCCTCATCTCTGATTTCTTCAAATTACTCCCAACATATTTTTGAAGTTTCTGAATTGGAGCAAGAAAAAGGATTTTTGGAAATTAGGATTTTTGCAAAATATTTGATTAATAATATTAACTAATTAATTAAGGGTTAAACAACTATCACACAAATCACTCAATTGCACAGTTACATATTGCAAACATCGTACCAATTCATGAAACAAAAATTTGGACAAGTTTTATTCATGAAAATTGATTTATTAAATATTTAAACAAATTCACCTATAAAAATTCACCAAGTTTCTTAATCACTATCATTGACATTATCTCATGAAACATGTACAACAAACATATGCAACATTCACATGATAAAATTTGAAACATGAAATGCATTATGCCATGATACTAGATGATTATGCATGATAATGATCATAATTAGGGTTTTGTCAATTTTCGTAACATCGATGTTACACAGGTGAAAAAGATGCATCCTGTTCAAGCACACAATTATAATGGAGGGCCATCAGTGTATGTCCCTTCAGATGAGACAGAATACCAGAGCTTGAGACAACCAAACTGGCGTTGGAGGTAGATATTGCAAGATAACTACGTGCAACGTTGCCCCATTTTTTTTTTTTTAACCTTTAGGGGTGGGGGGTGGCGATTACTCCCCACCTGATTTTATTGATTCAAAGCTTGATCAGAATGATTGCAAAGATGTTTACAACGGATTTTCTCGGTCCAAATTTGGTAGTACCCTATATTACATTGATAGTATTGGTCACCGACATGTCAAACAATCTGGACCGACAGGTCACCGACGTTGCTATCTCCCCTGATTTTATTGATTCAAAGCTTGATCAGAATGATTGCAAAGATGTTTACAACGGATTTTCTCGGTCCAAATTTGGTAGTACCCTATATTACATTGATAGTATTGGTCACCGACATGTCAAACAATCTGGACCGACAGGTCACCGACGTTGCTCCCGTTATGTATGATTGTTCAAATTTTGCGATGCGTAAAAATTGTTTTATGAGCTGCCCATACGTTTTGTGTGCTACGTGTGCACATCAAAACCATCATTCATGCATGTGCTGCAATCTGTCAGAATTAATTGCGTCTATAGTCTAAATTTAAACTTTGTTTGGGCGTTGAATTAACTTGGTCACATGTAAATGCATTCCAAGCTTTTCTGACACATTCATTAGAGCAACATTTCTCCAGATACAGGATTTGAACATACTGGGTTATAATAGATAGACTGTATGCATGACATGCTAGCTTACATTGTACAACATGCCAAATTTTCCGGCAATGTTAGCTGCCGACTAGTCGGCGAGTTAACGATGCGCCCGACCACCCCTAGGTGGGCCGGCCCAACGCGGCCCATGCCCAGGTAGCGGCGGTCGTCGCCAGTCGTCGCCGCCCGGCGGTTAAGTGTCGTCGCCCTTGAAGTTAGGGTTCCGCGACGGGGTTAGGGTCCTATTTGCTTCCCGGCTATAGAATCCGGCCGGCCGGCTGGCGATCGTCGACACGGGCGGTGGTTCGCGGTTCGGCCGGGCGGTGGCGAGGCGGCGGCGCCGCCGCCGAGCGGGCTGTGGCTGGACATCCGGTTGGGTATGGGTAGGCGGCGGGGCGAGCACCGGGCGAAGGGGGAGGGCGGGGTCATTTGGAGCGGAGAAGACGACCTAGGGTTTCGGACGAAGCAGGGGAGGTCGCGGGGAAGGGAAGAAGAGGCGGCCTTGGCGGGCGCTAAGGGTTCCCGAGCTCCGGCGAGGGCCGGAGGCCGGGAACCCCTAGCGCCCGCGGCGGAGGGCGGTGGGCAGCGGGGGGGGGGCGTTGCAAAAGCTGGAGGAGGAAGAAGAAGCGAAAGGCCGCGAGGAAGAAGAAGAAGAAGGGGGGCGCTACAGGGCGGGCCGCGGCCCAACTGGGGTCTCCTGGTCGGCGGCTAACACGCCCCCAATTTTTCCCCCTACACAGGCTGGGTTGTACATGGATATTGGAACCTCAATAGAGAGCTTCAGTTTATTCAGTATGCACTATGCAGTATCTTATTCTACCAAAAGCAAAAACGAGTAGAAAGACAAAGCAAAACAGGGACAAAAATTACATAACCGAAACAATACAAACACATGGAAGAAAGTATTTTGAATAGTAGCTGAAAAGACAGATTAAGCAGCAAACCTTATCATAGAAGAGGCAAAGCGGGGCGCAAAGGGGAGCAGAGGAAACCGAGGTGCGTGTGGACGAGGCGGCTGTACGGGAAGGCGGCAGCGAGAGACGACTGGGTGCGGGGTCAGACGTGTGTGGAGAGGCTCCGCCAGGCGCCGCCGCCGGCGGCATTTTGCCGAAGCCTCCCGCCGGCCGACGACAGCTCTGGTCCCTCGAGCTGGCGATGGGAGCGAGACCGGACCGCGGTCCACCAGCTGCGGCCGGCCCGTCAAGTGGAAGTCGCGGGCGGACGACGGCACAGCCCATGAGAGAACTAGTCTTTCGGCGTCTTCATACGGCCCATCATGAGCAAGGCCCATTGTCGTGGGCTTGTATCGATTATACAGTTTGGTTACATCACATCGAAATTTGCCCCAAAGAACCTAGCTTATCATCCTGCCACGTGTCCCAGTCAACCAGCTGCTTAACTGAACTTTGGATCAGTTTTCACCCAGGACTTCTAGAAGATTCACACCCTTCGCCTTTCAAGCAGGCATGCACGCAAGGAAAAGCAGGCCGCGGGTGCCCTGGGCCGCAGGAAATCCCGATGCGTCGTCCGACCACCTCAGCCCCCGCCCCGCGTCTCCGTCGCCCACGCGCCCAACGGCGGGCGGCGGCGGCGACGACGACGCGGAACTCCTAATCCCGCGCCCCACCGCGCCCCGAACTCGCCGGGCGCCTCAAGGCGCCACCCCGCCTCCACCCCAACCTCCCCGGCATAGAATGTCCGGCCGGCCCGAGAGGTAGGCAGGCCCGCGGCGGGGAATGGTCGCCGGGCGGCGAGGTGCGGTTGGCCGCGGTCGGGCGGGCGTCGGTTTCGCCGCCGCCATGGCGGGTCGGTCGGCGGGAGAAGAGAGGGCGGCGGCGAAGCAGGGGGGGGGGGAAGAAGGGGGCGAGCCCAGGGTGCGCCGCGGGGGGGCAGGGGACGGCGGGCGGCGGAGGGCAGCGGGCGGCGGTGTCGCGAGCGCGAGGAAGAAGATGGCAGGGGCGCGGTTGGGTGGGCCGTCGGCCCAACCGGGTGGTCGGACTGACCACCCTGGTCGCCCCTAACACGCCCCTGGGCCACTCCGGGGCGCGCACGCCACGCGCCCCCACGGCCGCACCGCACGGGCGGCCGCGCGCAGCCGTGCAAGCACCGGGCGGGACTGTGCTCTGCCTTGCTCAGCTTGATGAAGTCACCTGATGGCATGCCTATGCAATACGGCTGTTTTCCTTTATAGAAAAATAAATTCAGCACATATACCAGCAGCAAACCTTTGTCCGTCCATAAATTTATAACCACGATCAACCCTTTGCCTTCCTCGAATTAAAACCGCTGACAGAAAACTGGAGTTTTCTATATTTATTACGCCTGAAATATAGCTTCTATTTTAATGAAGCTTACAAACTTTAAAAATCAATATTTTTCTATCGGTAGCTCTTATTTAGGTGGTTCTTGAGCTTATGGAATTGTTAAGAACAAGGATTTGAGGTTTGTTGATCCACATCCGACCAGAATCTAAATCTGAACCACTTAACGTGCACCACACACAACTCCCATATGAGTCAGCCGCGTAAGTGAGAATTTATCTCAGTTGTCTAATCTTTGATCAGACGGCTCAGCATTGTTAATATATTGTTCGTGTTTACTATTTAGGTAATGTTGAATTGATTCTGTCGCTCCACACTGGTTAAAAGTTTTGCATCTAAAAAAAACTTACATGAGAGTGCAAAAAAAAATTATTTTTGTTTGTAAAGAGTACAACTAACCGAAAAGATTAGTCAATACTTCCTCCATCCAAGAAAACATGTAATTGTAGCACAGTGTCACGTTTTAGTATCTCAAGTTTGATCAACGATACATATATCATTAGATTAATTACGAAATGTACTTTCATAATAAATTGATTCGTAGCTATAAATATAAATATTGTAAACTAGAAACTTGGTCAAACGTAAACTACTTTTTGACACACCCCCACTCGACATGACCAAGTATAGCTAGATTGGGCCGAATTGACACGTGATCGTCGACCGTTGGAGCGGTGAAGGTGGTGTAGGGAGCTGCAGTTTCCGACGACGGCGGCTCGGGCGGCGGCGAGGAGCGGAGGTGCTGTGGCGGGGGAAGAGGGGCGCGTGGCGGCGCCACGGGCGGTGGCGTTGGCCGGCGCCGCCCGGCGGCGTGGCGGCAGCGGGGTGCGCGGCGGCGGGGAAGGAGAGAGGGGCGGTTGTGGCAGGAGCGAGATAGATAGGAACTATTTTTATTGCTTGCTTATCCCCAAAGAGATTACATGCCCGCTTATATAGCTCGGCTAGTGGGACTTGTAATCTAAGCAATCTCTCTATAAGGTTTCCTTATATAATTGGAATACCTTTTACAAGCAATATTTATTTATTTCCTAATAAGGGTCTTCCTTATAGATTGAATATCCCCTTTTACACACCAAAAAAGCCTAAGATAATCCTAACTTGAAAGCGAAGCAGAGTTAAATACGGAGGGGAGGAGGTGGCGGCGGCAGGGCGCCGGCCCCCTGCCCTGCCCCTGCCCCCTCGTGGGCCGGCCGCGTCCGGTCGAGCCCGTTTAGCCCGTCCCGGGCTGGCCCAATCGGTTCATGACACAATAGGGTCCTCTAAATAGTTTCGGCTCGAGGGTGCTGGGCCTTGCTGCATCAAGGGTTACTATCCGCGCTTCGAGATTTTCGGGCCGTACGCAGAGCTTCTTCCGGTACGTTCCTCTCAGTTCATTGATTACTACGAAGATTGTGTGCTCGAGGCTGCGCGTGCTCTCGATCGGAAGAATCGCTATCCGACATTGAGGCTTCGTCGGAGATCTTATTGGGCCGGAGGAGATGGGTGATATCACATACGAGTTTGGCAAATCGAAGATGACTTTAAAAATCTTTGGATGAATTGGTGGCGAAGGGCTGGGTCGCCGCGGGTCACGCGGAGGTGCCTAAGGATGAGACTGAACCGATAGTCCGCGAGAAGTGGGGGATTGTGTTCAAGGATTTCTTTTACTATGGGCTTAGGGTTCCGTACTTGCCCTTTGTGCGCCAAGTTGTGGAGGCTTTTAGGGTTCAGATTCATCAGCTTAGTCCTCATGTGTTTTTGACGTTGTCCAAGTATTGCTGGGCGTGTGAGTCTTATGGCGCCACCCCGGACATCAACACTTTCTGCGAGTTCTACGAGCTCCACAAGCAGCCGAAGATCCAAAAGATGGTTGATGGGTCAGAGAGGAAATGTCAGTATGGCATGTGTACATTCAGTCCGCGCCGCTTCAAGGGTGATGAGAAGGCGGAGATATCGTATGCTTAGAAGAACAATTGGGATGCGGGCTGGATGGAGTACTGGTTCTATGTCCGGTCGAGTTCGACGACAAGGACTGTTGATGGGAAGGAAGAAACCCGGTATGTGTTGACGGTCACGAACGACATATTTTTACCGTCAACATTCTACCATAATAGGGGTGAAACTATACCTTTTCATACTCATATACATTTATTACTCACCTATTTCCACTTGTAGTGTTCCAAATATTATTTTGCAGAAAATATATAAAGGCTGGTGGAAATCCGACCAAAAGGCGCATCCTTGGAAAGCGTAAACCTGAACACATCAAGCCCAAGGGATAAACCGAACCCACATGTCGGACCGGGTCGGACACGCGCGCACCACGACTTTTCACGATGAAACAAACCAGCCCACCAGGGCGAGGCCCAGCCGAGCCGAGGGGGTGCGCGCGCACCTGGTGCGCGCGCGCACCACCACCGCAGGCGGTTCAGGCCCAACCCGGGCGTGGCGGTTCAACCAATGCCCCGGAGGGCGGTGCGGGGGTGCGCGGTGGTCGGTTCGTGCGTAGGCGCTTGTACATGGTCGGTTTGGTGTAACATTAGCACTTAGGTCCCCTCTACTCCAAGTATAAGTACCCCCTCTCCCCCTCTCTCCACACACACCACAAGGAGTCCAACCAACAGCACCACACCTCACTACCACCTCACTTCTTCTTCTTCTTCCTCACTTGGCTAGAAGCTTGGAGTAGAGAAGAGCTACAAGGAGGGCTTGTCTCCTAGAAGAAAGAGCTATTTGGTAATATATTTCCTATGGAGTATTCTTCTACTTGCAAGTCCTATTTAGTTCATGGTCTAACTTATGAATTAGAGCATAGTATTGTTCATGTTATAATCTTGATATATGAACTAGC